>JAODAL010008276.1:0-119015 GCA_025379985.1 Phyllomedusa bahiana | reverse complement strand
GGGGACTGCCTGAGAATTAATTTTTCCCCCTTTTGTGTTTTTGGTTCTGATTCTCACCTTCCTCATTATCAAAGATACCACATGAGGTTGGGGATTTTGCAGGGTTTCCCCCAGATCGATTTTCGTTTGGGACAGTCATTTTGTATTTCTTCCATTTTTTTTCATTGCAGTTTTCCCCTTTCTTCCCAGCTCTTACTTAGGTTTTGTACCCCTTTCCCAGCTTTGTGAGGTCAATGATTTGCCCCTGAATCCTTGAATTTCTTTGGTCTTGCCCCATGTTGTAGAGGTTAGTTGATGAGTGTGGCGGAGTCTTTTATAAAGGTACTTTTTAAGACCTGTCTTTTTTGCGGTCTGGTTGATAGGATCTAACTGGTTGTAGGACCCAAAACTCTAATGGTTGGTAGGAGATCAAGTACTTTTTTCCCCTTCAGAAAATGCAATAAATTTTTACAATGTGGATTTTTGGTTTTTTTTTTTTGGGGGTATTTTGTCTTCAGTCTTCAAATTAAAAAAACCCCTTTAAAATTTTAGATTTTTCTTTTTTTTTTTCAGAAAAATTACACAATTGCAATGTATGTTATGTGGTTTAAAACAAAAATTTTTGTGTATGTTTTATGTTCTGTAAGGGAGTCCCCGACTTCGTTGTCCCCCAGTTACAAAGGGGGGCTGGAACGACGCAAGCCAGGGCGGCCAAGCGTCCGGGCGCTGCTTTGGCCGGGCGCGTCCGGATTTTCGCAGCGGTATGCGATCCTGGGGGCCATACGCTGACTCACTGGTCCGGTTGGCGTTGGGGGATGCCTGGCCGGGCCCCCGGCGGAGTGCTTTTTGCTTTTTGTTTTTTTTTAAAAACCCCCCTAATATCTATAGGGCATCCTGCCATACCCTATTATGGGGAAATATGCCTATACCCATCTTGGGGACATACCTGCCTTACCCCTCTATGGGGGGGACATTTCCCGCCATACCCCTCTAGAGGGACAAACCCGTTACCCATCTATGAGGGCATACCTGCCTTACCTCTATGGGGGAATACCCCCTATACCCATCTATGGGGGACTAAACCCGCCCTTACCCCTCTTGGGGGACATACCTGCCCGTACCCATCTTGGGGGACTTTCCCCCCCAAAACCCATCTATGGGGACATACCTGCCATCCCATCTAGGGGGACATACCTGCCCTACCCTTATGGGGGACATTCCCGCCCTACCCTTATGGGGGAATACCTGCCCATTACCGCTATGGGGACCCATACCTGCCTTAATTTCACAATACATATACACCAAACATGTACTAAATATTTTGGTTCCCCCTTTTCATACAAATTAACTTAAGAACAAAACCTACAGTCCCTAATTTATGTAACCCGGGGGCGCTGTATATTAATCTTATTTAAAAAGAAAAATGGAAAGGTTGATCCTCCGAAGAAGGAAACGGCAACAAGCAGATGAGTCTTCTGAATATTCAAATAAAGCTGAGTAGGGATAGGTTTATCTCTGAAACAACCTTTAATTAAAACAAGATAAAGAAACAAAATGCACATCAACATAAATGTCCAAAATAATTAAGCAGAGATCACAACCCCTCCAACCCAAGTGTGAACATTGCCTTAGAGATCTGTTACTATGACACAGTTGGTTTGCTATGTGGTCTTTGGCTATTATTTATCGTGATTATTCTTAGTTTGTTTGCATGGTATAAAGAATGCTGAAAAATATAAGTATTTCAGTCTGTGTAACTTGCGCATGTTTTTTTTTTACACCCAAAAATGTGACAGCCACTTTTTTACGTGGAAATTATTGCTTAAAGGAATTGTTCTTATTGGTTTATTTGAATAAACTATTGTTGTTGAAGGGAAATAAAAAAAGGAAAAAAAAACAAACCTACACACCATTATAGTCCCTCTAGTTCCAGCAATGCTGCTGCAGGACGTATCCATGGGTCTTCTGTTTAATTCCACTGCCGGAACACGCTGATAACTTCGACAGTTTCATGACATTTCCTGACATCTTGTTCAGAACTGTTCATTTCCGAACCGTGATGTAAGACAATGTCATATGACTGCTGCAGTGGTGTGATTTCCACCACCTGGGACAGGGAGTCAGCAGAAGAACCAGGAAGAGGACCAGCAGCATTGCTAGACAAGAAGCGACTGTAAAGGAGTTCTTATTTTATTCTTTTGTAATTTTCCTATAACGGCAATAATTTATTTTAATAAAACTATATGGACAACCCCTTTTTAGAGGGGTTGTGAACTTCACATTTTTCTTTCTATTATTAGCATACTATTGCAAATGTAAAAAGCAAAAAGTTTTATACTCTCCTTTCACCTCAAATCCAGTGCTTTGCTGCACTCACTCTCCGCTGGTTTTCATGGGATTTGTCACTTTGCTTTTCTAGACTCCTGGACTGTAATTCTGCTTATTTATGCAGCATAAAATTCCTCCCTCCCATACTCCTACATAGTATGTTAGATTTATTATTGGAGAATTTGTGGGACAGTTGGGTAATTGGCAATAATCCTCAAATATAGCAGAAAGTGATTGGGCTTTCAGAATGGCTTTGCACTCAAAAACTGAATGAAAAGGAAAACTCAGACAAAAGTTCCTCATTTTTAAAAGTTACAGCCACAAACTCAAATATGCAACCAAAACTGCAATGAAATGGTGTAATCAAGCGTTTTTATGTGTTAAAATGGGCCCCGTCAAGTCCCCGACCAAAATCTGATTGAGATCTTTGCTCGCTTGAAAATAGCTGGTCACAAACATTTTCTAATCAATCTAATTTTTGAAAGTAAGACTTGGCAAAAATTATTTAACTGGGTTTTCTAACTGCAACTATTAGCTTTAAACATGAAGGGATAGTAAAATGAAGACTATTGGTCAAGAGATTTCACTTTAGTCATGAGATCAGATACATTTTATGTGCTCTGAGTGCACACAGGTTTCTGTCTTTACCTGGTTCCCTGACCTACAGGGTATGTTCACACTATGTACTGTGGCGCGTACAGTACATGCCGCAGTACATCATGTGTCTCAGGAGCTTGCACTGATTAGCGTGTACTCCCACGGTCCCCCCGGGAGCATGCATTACTCGCGGCACGTATTCGCCGCAAGTAATTAACATGTCACTTATATCCCTGCGCGTACAATATGATCGTATTGTACGAGCAGGGAGAGGAGACGTAATCCATAGTTCTCTACGAGAACTATGGATTTCTGTAATTTCAGCACGCATCTCGCCCGTATTAGAGCGCAAATACGCGGCAAAATGCACGCCAAAATTACCCCGTGTGAACATAGCCTTACTCTGATTATCTGATTAGAGCAGAGAGCTGTAAAGCGTTTTCTTGCGACAAAGATCATATCTGTAATGACGGGGACAGTAAAACTAAGCACTTTTGCAATTGGTTTCTATTACCTAAATCATTTAGTATAGCTGCTATGAGCTAATCTGTGAGTGTCTAGAGCTAAATCTGAAGTTTGGGATCGAGCCACGCCCCCTTTGCTGTGATTGGCTGACTGATATTGAGTTCAACCCTGGTTAGGACATGCCCCCTGTATGGAGTCACACCCCCTGTGCTGTGATTGGCTGCCTGCACTCTTCCCTCTGTGCTGTGTGAAAATGAAACTGAAAGTGGCTTTCTGTGCTGGCTGCTGTCTGTAAAATCACACTACACATTATTAGATGTGTGTTTGGGTCCATTTAGGGTCCAAAACACAGATCCAAACGCGCATCTAAAAACGGATCCAAAATCGGATCCAACACACCGTGTGAACACACCTTTTACAGCAATACAGGTGTTCAGGTTACAAGGAGCTTGTGGAGCCTGGAAGAGAGGTGACAGCTCTGCAGGCATGAGAACTGACCATTGCAGGAGGTCTGTAGAGCTGTGACATCCTCTCCCTTCCCCTGCTCACACAGAATGATGATGTCACCAGTCTTCAGTGAGGGAACACACGCCTACTGGGAGGAGAGACACGCCCCCTGTATTTGAAGCTGTAAGAGAGAGAGAAACAGCTCATGTCTACGAAAGCCTGTACTGAGAAAATCAGGCCTGTGCACTCGAATCATGGTCCAGATAACGGAACCCAACAAACCCCGAAATTAAGATTGCGGCTTCAACAGCCATGCCGTGAAAAGGCAGCCGCTGTACAGTGGGGTGGAGCAGAGGATCCTGCGAAAGAAGGTCTGGGTATAAAGGAGGAGGCCAAGGAGCCAATCTGGGGTGACGGCTGGTACCCACTTGGACTTAAGGCGCTTGAGCTCTCTAGGAAGACGAGGCCAGGGTGGAAAGAGGTAGATCAGAGCAAACTGAAACCAGGTAGGATCAGCGCGTCTACTGCTGGAGCCAGGCATCCTTTTCCCTGGACACATAACCCGGGAGTTGGTGATTGAGGCAAGACGCAAACAGATCGACGTCTAGCATACCCCACTTCTGGCAAAGAAGGCAAAAAACCTCTGGTAGAAGAGCTACACCCCGGAATCGACCAACTGAGATGATCGGCCAATCTGTTTTCCACCCCTGGAATGAAAATCGCCGACAAGGCCGATACTGACTCTGCCCAGCGAAGAAGCCTTGCAGCTTCCCGAAAAGCTTCTGGTGCCACCCTGAAGATTAAGATAGGCCACTGACATGGTGTTGTCGAACCAAATTCGAACTGGGTACCCCGGATGAGAGGGGACCACTGCGAGAGCGCTAGGAAAATAGCTCGGAGTTCCAGCACATTGCTCTGATGACTGGATTCCCTGAGAGACCAGAGACCCTGAGTCGTCGGGGAGCCGAAGACGCTGCTCCACCCTAATGCGCTGGTGTCTATGGTGATGAACAGCCATTGCGGGGACAGACCTCCCTTGATGTAACACAGAGGCGATTAGCCACCAGCCCAGGTCAGCTCGAACCTGGGTTGGCAGCGAACCGTTGTGCCCAGGAAATTGTGACCCGTCCTCCAGGTACGGCGTGTCGAGTAGAATGATAGTTAGATATCTATCTATTCACTGAATACACACACAGGCGACACACAGTGGAGCAGGGGGAGGTTCTCTTCTATGATAGTATTAATGGCATATATTACAATTAAGAGAACAGAGGATCTAATATGACAGAGTTTTATCACTATATTTAGGTGTATAGGGGGGGGAGTTAAGAAGTGTTTAGGAGGTTAGATAGTTGGGGAGACAACATTAAATTGGTTGTTTATAGAGGGTGGTAAAAGGTGTGGAGTTTATGAAAAGTTTGTGAATGAATTTTGTGACGGAATGAGACAGGGCTTGACGAAATTAACTATCCACCCGACGCGCACTATGGTGTCTAGGGTCATCCTGATGCTGTCCAGGCAGGCACATCGAGATGGAGCCTTCACCAGAAGGTCATCCAGACCAGAAACAATGTTCACGCCGCTGATGCGAAGGATCGCCATTAGGGGCGCCAGGACCTATGTGAAGACCCCTAGTGCAGTTGCAAGCTCTGAACTGACAGTGCCGTGAGCCTACTGCAAAACTCAGGAACCGCTGGAGGGCCCGGGAAATAGGGACATGCCGATAAGCGTCCCCGATGTATATAGCAGACATAAATAACACTCTGCCCCAGAGAGGTTACCACTGACCGGAGCAACCCCATGCGGAAACCGGGACCTTGCACATACCGGCTGAGCTCCTTGAGGTCCAACATTGGCCTTACTGAGCTGTCCTTCATGGGGACCATAAAAGAGTTTGAATAAAAACCCTGAAAACGCTCGGACTCGGAGACCGGCATAATCGCTCCTTGAAGGAGGAGGGTGCAGATTGCCAGAAAAACCGAAGTGTATCCTGAAGTGGCGACCTCGTGAACCCAGGTGTCGTCGACCTGAACCTGCCAGATCTCCTAAAACTAGAGGAGACCGCCCCCCACCCGAGACAGATTTTCGGGTTGGGCTAAGCCCTCAAACCAAATGCGCTTGGGTTTTCTGCGAGACCACCAGGACGATGCTGGTCTGGCTGAGGGGCGCTTGGCTCCCGTGGAGCGGGTACTTTTCCTTGCGGCTGGCCTATAAGAAAAGCTCCGAAGTGGCTGAAACTGGGCACACTTTTTAAGTGACTGATGCCACACTGGCTGGCTCTGCAGGGAGAGAATACTATAACCCCCTGTGGCCTCCGAAACAAACTGGTCGACACGCTTCCCAACAAAACTTACCGCCAGAGAACGGAAGTGCAACCAGTAACATCTTGGAGGCTGCATCCGCTGTCAAGATTTTACCCACAGAGAGCGGAAAATGGCCACTGCATTGGCCAATGCTCTAGCCACTAAACGGGCTGACCCAAGGGAAGTGTCACTGGAACGTCGAGGCCCTGGGAAGTGAGATTCCACAACTCCTCCGTGGAAGCTCCAGCTGACGGCCCTCGCTGTAGCTGCTTTGACCAGACCATGCAGGCATTGCTGACCCATGAAGCAGCAAATGCAGGTCGCAGAACCGCCCCAAAAGCTACTTACAAAAGCCATGAAGACTCCCGTCTGTGCTGTCACCAAGGACTGCCAGGTCTGAGACGGGAATGGCCGTAGGCTACGTGAGCCGGGTGACTAGGGTGTTCACTGATGGGACCCCTGACCACTCTGACACTGATTCTTCAGAAAAAGGACAAAGAGTATCAAGCCATCTGGTAGGAAACAAACGCCTGACAGGATGTTTCCACTCCCTGGCAACCAGTTCCCAAACTCCAGGTGTGCAGTGAACACCAAAGGCTGCCGCATTCAAAAGAAACCTCCTCCTTGGAGGCTGAGACTTCCTCATCCTTAACCTGAAGGGAGTCTCTGACAGCCCGGATAAAGGCTTGGATCGCTGCTGCCATATCATCAACCCTGTCTGGCCCAAAGCCAGAGACAGGGGAGTCTTCAGAAGAGGCCATATACATTCCTGGAGTTCTCATATCCGTCCCTAATAGCCCAGATAAGGGCTTGGACCGCTGCTGCCGTCCCATCATCTCTGTCTAGTTCAGAGTAAGAGTCCCCACTTGGAGAAGTCGTATCCTGGCATGGAGCTTCTATCTCCGACCACTGTCTGATTGTAGAGAGCTCAGGTGAAATCGAGGAAAAGAGAGCTCTAACCCTTTTACACGAAGTCTCCGTATGGGCTGCCCCGGGCGCTGGACTCTGGGTGGCGCAAGCCTGCGCAGCAAGCAGAAATGGCATATGGTCTTTGGTCAAGCCCCGCAGCGGTCGGAATTGAGAACAACGCAAAGGGCTACCAAGTAACAGGAGGTCTGGCCCACAGAATTTCTGTGGCAAGTGGGCGCAGCGAAGTATTCGCCACTGTCTGTTTGGATGTGGGGCAGTTTTAACCTTCATCCTTGGAAAGTGGACATGTCTGACAAAGCCCTTGGGGCAGGGATAAATGTCCCCACAGAAGGCCCAACTCTAACCACCCCAAGATCTGTTTCCCTCCATGGGAAGCCAGGAGATGCAGCAAGCAGCCAGAACGCCGTAACTCCAAGAAAATGGCTATTAGGCTCTGCTCCCACACAGGCCGGTGCTGCTTGGAGGGTTCCTTGCCACCATTCAGGAAGGTGCCAGAATCATTTTTGGGGCGGAACAGGACCAGGAAAGGGCGCGGCCGGGGACTAAAGTTGAACTCGCAGCTGCGGCCCAGTTGGTCGGAACGGCCCCGGACCGCCACCAAAGCAGGTAAGGAGAACCCGCAGCCCCTGGGAGGACCCATCCTACCCCCCAGAAGCCAGTGCCATGCCCGGACGTGCGATACCGCGGCTGAAACGCCGCAGTACTACATGGATGTTCAAAAATCTGGCTAAACATACTCTGCTGACTGACGCTGGCTACGGCTAAGCGGGGGAGCCCCTGAGACTGGGAAAACAGCCGCTGGGGGGCTGCCGGAAAACGGAATTCCTGAGGCCCCCCAACTACAAAAAAGAAACAAAAAAATCCCTGACTACCCCCCACCCCCAAACGGAGGAAGTCGGGGTACTTACAGTGCCCCCTTGAAGTTTTCAACCTTTTGCCACATTTCAGGCTTCAAACATAAAGATATAAAATTTACATTTTTTTGTGAAGAATCAACAAGTGGGACACAATGGTGAATGGAAAAATTTATTGATATTTTTAATCTTTTGTAAAAAAAAAAAAAAGACAAAAAAACTGAAGGTGGGGCATGCAATATTTATTCGTCCCCGTTACTTTCAGTGCAGGCAAAACTCACTCCAGAAGTTCAGTGAGGATCTCTGAATGATCCAAAATTGTCCTAAATGACTGATGAGGAATAAATATAATCCACCTGTGTGTACTCAAGTCTCCCGTATAAATGCTCCTGCTCTGTAATAGTCCTCAGGGTTTCTGTTTGAATCGCAGAGAACATCAGAACACACCAAGGACCACACCAGGCAGGTCCTGATAACTGTTTTGGAGAAGTTAATTGCCCGGATTGGGATACCAAAAAAGGTTTCCCAATCTTTTAAACATTAAGTAACCAGGAAGCATTGTTTCAGCGATCATATTGAAATGGAATAGATATCAGAGAACCCTGCAACATTTCACCAAGACCCGGCCCCGTTCCTCTAATACTAGGTCATACTCAAACAAGTAGAAGACTGAAACAGAGAATGCTGCCAAGAGTCCCATGATCACACTGGATGTACTGCAGAGATCGTAGAGGCTGGGATCAAGGGAAGATGGGTTAAAATTGATGTGAAAGATGGATGGAGGCAAATAAATGACCATTTCTTGAAGAAAACCTGTTGGAGACTGCAAAAGACCTGGGACAATGATCCCCAAACCTAAAGCAAAAAATCTACAAAGGAATGGTTTCACAATAATTGTATCCACATCCCAGGTGTTAAAATGCCAAGTCAAATTCCAGACCTGAATCCAATCGAGAATCTGTGGAAAGAGCAGAAAACTGCTGTTCACAAACGCTCTCCATCCAACCTCACTGAGCTCGAGCTGTTTTCCAAGGAAGAATGGGCAAGAATTTGTGTCTCGATGTGCAAAACTAAAAGAGACATACCCCAAGCGACTTGTAGCTGTAATTGCAGCAAAAGGTGGCGCTACAAAGTATTAACTTAAGGGGGCTGAATAATTTTGCACTTTTCAGTTTTGTTTTTTTTACAAAAGTTTAAAATATCCAATACATTTCGATCCACTTCACAATTGTGTCCCACTTGTTGTTGCTTCACAAAAAAATGTAAATTTTATATCTTTATGTTTGAAGCCTGAAATGTGGCAAAAGGTTGAAAAGTTCAAGGGGGCCAAATACTTTCGCAAGGCACTGTACCTATCCGACATCTTCAGGCGTCGCGGCATCACCCCTTCGATACCATGCACCCGGAGGTGAGGCTACCGGAATCTGTAAAAAAAGGCCGCGAAGGCGCAGTGGGACGGGTGAGTCGGGACAAAAGGAGACCAGCCCACTAAAAGAAACTGACTGGGTTCCTGATGACCTCAGGGGGGACAATGTCGCCATAAAATTATGCACTGACGACCCCTCACCTTTCCACTAGGTGAGAGCCATGTGATCAATCACCTCGTGCAAAGGAACAAAAATAAACACCACAAAGCTGCGGAGGGGCAACAGACTGCCCTCCTCGACACTAGCTGAAAACCGACGTTCGGGTTTCCGCCTAGTGGTCCGCTCCTAGGGCAAGGGCCTATACCCAAGGTGCTGTGTCCCACAATGACATTGGCGAGAAAACCCTTTTAAGCACAGTGGGAGGAAGGTTTTTAAAAAGTCTTGGTTAACCTTTAAGCTGTAAATGTACGGGTCCAGCTGCTGTACACTCCTTTGCTACCATCCTCTCAGATCTGCAATTCATTTTAGATAATGTTGCACGCAAAGATAAGATCTCCTAACAAGCAGAGTGTAATCTTTAAGCGTTTTCTTGATGTCAAAAGGTTTTTTTATCCAAGATGCGGTAAAAGGGAGTGCTCTAATTACTGCATATTAATCCACACGACATACAGGTGTATGAAACAATCTAAAACAAGCTCAACTACACTATACTTTTTCTGCCGAAGCAGATTACACTGCTTCTGGGACGTATATATACCCATGTGCTGCATGAAATAATATTTAGCAAGTAAAGGACTGTGTATTGCCTATGATGGATAAGTTAAAAGAAATCCTTTAACTTTAGAAGAGTGCTATTAAATCACCCTCTGCTTGTGAGGAGGTTTAATTTTTACTTGCAACTTTTCAGAGAGATGACATAAAGAAAAAAATAAATAAAACTTGTGCTTATTTTCTGTGTTGTCATTTTGCCCTCATTGTGGGTGCTATAAATCAGACTAACCAGTAGATGTTCTTAATTAGCAGGGTACATGTTGTGCTTCATATGGAAATACCAAAGAGAAATGAGATCCATATTTCCCAGTGTGAGAGCTATACTATGGCTTGGAGTGCATAGAAGCTGATTTCGTATTGTTTGTTTGAGATTTGTTTTTGGCCGTGGGTTGTGAACATACTTAAAATAAGCTCAGTATTAAAAATGAATGTGTAGAAGATAGTTGGAAGTAGATGTCATAAATTATGGTCTGAATGGTTTCCATGTATTTTATTATGGAATAAGTTCTTGGGAAAACTATATTCCAAAAATGTACTTTACATGAGTGTTGTGGCCAAAGTGAAGTCTTTAATTCTTCATTAATATTGAGGGATGCCCACCGACATTGTGTCTTTGACAGTTCGGTTTTCGTGCCCCAGCAATAGCACTGATACGAAGTATAGTGTTCTTGCGTGACTTGTTGGACATTGCATATGTTTCATGTATTACATACTTCATCATAATTTGTAACCCTCATATTTAACCCCTTAACGACCGGCCACTGACTTTTGACGTCGGCTGGTGCGGGTCGTTCGTCTACAGCGACGTCTTTTGGCGTCGCTGCAGACATCGGGGTTTGTGGCTCCGGGCGCCGCAGCTGCGCTGGGATCGGGGCTGTACTACACAGCCCTGATCCCAGAGCATCTCCTGCGAGCACCGGGTAGCGGAGAAAACCTCCGCAACCCGGTGCTTTAACTCTTTGATTGCGGCGGATCATCACCGCAGTGCAATCAAAGGGTTTCCCTGCTCTGTCGGGTGATCGGAACACCTGGTGATCCGACAGAGCACGGGGAACGGCTGCACAGTCAGCCCTGCGGACCTAGAGTCGCCCCAGAGCTGTCTGTGTAACAAGCCAGTGACCAAGACAGACTGTGTGTTGTTCTGATCACTGCCTGTGTCAAACTGACACAGATTATAATGTATTAGCAAATATGAATATGCTAATACATTACTAAGTGTAAAAAAAAAAAAAAAGTAACACAGTTCTCCCTTCATGGGATTTAAAAAAAAAAGTAAAAAACATGAAAAGTATAAAAAAAAATAATACAAAAATAAATAATAAAATAAAAATAAATATTTAATAACAAATAATTGTGTATTACACACACAAAAAACCCTACACATTAGGTATCCACACGACCGTAATAACCTGTAGAATTACTCTAACAAGTGAACTGTGAAATGTTAATGGTGTAAAAAAAAAAATTAAAAAAAATAAAAAGTAAAAAAAAAATTCTGTAATTAAACTTTAATTGAACTTAAACCAGGCATCCTCAAACTGCGGCCCTCCAGCTGTTGGGGAAACTACAAATCTCATGCATTTATATAAGATATAACAGTGGGAATTATGGGAGTTGTAGTTTCCCAACAGCTGGAGGGCCGCAGTTTGAGGATGCCTGACTTAAACTATTCCCCCATAAAGTACAACTTGTCTAGAATAAAACGAGGCCTCATACAACTGCGTCATTGAAAAAATAAAAAAGTTACAACTGTTGAAATGCAAGGAGGCAAAAACTAAAAAAAATGTTCTGGTCATTAACTACTTTTCAGGCCCAGGGCTTAAGGATTTCATATCCTTTAAAAAGGGAAGGACCAGAGGTAGTAGGGGGGCAGAGGTTCAAAATCTAGTAAGTTCCTCCACAGCATCAGTATGCTTTTCTGAATTTGGCAATTATTCCTCACTACCGGCTGGTGGGGTTTTCTAAGCCTCTGAAAGTTCCTTAAGATTATTGTAATAATTGTGATGATCATGCTGAGGAGCCTCTACTGCAGATGAGAACAATTGTGCAAGATTGTCTGTCACAAATGGCGGCACAGGATTAAGCCAACTTTTGCCATCACATTTTCAGCATAACTGGTGGGAGATTACTTGACAACTGTTTGATTTATTTTATTTTTCCCTTTCAGAACTTTCCCAATCCGAGGGTTCCAAATTTACGATGGTCCCATTCGCCTTACAAAAAGTACTTTTAAAAACTTTGTGCCAACACCTGACCGCTATACAAGTGCCATTGGCTTCCTAATGAAAAATCCATGGCAACTTACTCCTAGGAATAATGTTTCATTCCTTAAATTTGGAGCTAATGTAAGTATCTGTCTACATGTATTTTTTGTGCCTTGTTTATAGGTCTTTCTTTAAATTCTCACCACTTCGTGCTTGTTTTGGTTAGTGCAGTCCATGTAAATCATCTGTGATTAAGCAGGTGTAAGGATGTTCCTCATAGGTACTCCTACAAACAAATATTGCCATTTGGATAATATGAGCTGTAAAAGAATACAGCGGTGATTGACGGGCTGCGATGTATACCCTGATGCACAGTAGCCTATTAGCCCAAATGGTACAAAAATAAAATATTTTTGCAATTTGGTTAATAGGAGCTAATAGAAGTCTGGGCCTCTACCTGTGATCTGTTGCCCTGTATGATGGCAGCATATTTAGGTTATTGATCTGCTTTCATTATAGCATTATACAGTGGGGAAAATAGGTATTTGATACACTGGCTTTTTTGCAATTTTTCCCATCAAGTTTTCCCATCAAGAAAGTATGGTCTGTAATTTTTATCGTCGGTACCCTTCAACTGTGAGAGACAAAATCTAAAAAAAATAAATCCAGAAAATCACATTGTATGATTTTTAAATAATTAATTTGCATTTTATTGCACGAAATAAGCGTTTGATCACCTACCAACCAGCAAGAATTCTGCCTCTCACAGACCTGTTAGTTTATCTTTAAGAAGCCCTCCTACTCTGCACTCATTACCTGAATACAAGACACCTGTCCACACACTCAATCACACTCCAAACTTTCCACCGTGGCCAAGGCCAAAGAGCTGTCTAAGGACACCAGGGACAAAATTGTAGACCTGTACAAGGCTCAGATGGGCTACAGGACAATACACAAGCAGCTTGGTGAGAAGACAACAGCTTTTGGCGCAATTATTATAAAATGGAAGAAACACAAGATTATGATTATTATTTATTTTAGAGCTTCATTGATTCCAGGGCGCTGTACATTCAAGGGGAATTACATACATAACAATTGTTGAACAAATACACTAGTAACTGATACAGAGAGGAAAGAGGGCCCTGCCCGTGACGGCTTACAATCTAGAAGGGAGATGACTGTCATTCTTTCTTGGTCTGGGGCTCCATGCAAGATCTGTCCTCGTGGGGTAAGGATGATTCTAAGACAGGTCAGGATCAGCCCAAAAATGCACATGAGGACCTGGTCAATGACCTGAATAGAGCTGGGACCACAGTCTCAAAGATTACCGTTAGCAACACACTATGCTGTCATGGATTAAAATCCTGCAGGGCACACAAGGTCCCCCTGCTCTCGCCAGCACATGTCCGATGAGCATCTGGATGATCCAGAGGAGGCTGGAGAAGGTCATTTGGTCAGGTGAGTCTGAAATAGAAGTTTGTGGTATCAACTCCACTCGTCGTATTTGGAGGAAGAAGGATGAGTACTGTACAACCTCATATTTTGGGGGTGCTTTTCTGCAAAGGGGACAGGATGACTATTGAAGGGAGGTTGGATGGAGCCATGTATATTGAGTTTTTGGCGCACAACCTCTTTCCCCCAGTATGAGCATTGAAGATGAGATGTGGATGGGTTTTCCAGCAGGACAATGACTCGAAACACACAGCTAAGGCATTTAATGAGTGGCTCCGTAAGAAGCATTTCAAAGTCCTGGAGTGGGCTAGACCTGAACCCAATCAAAAATCTTTGGAGAAAGCAGAAACTGCGTGTAGACCAGTGACAGCCCCAAAACCTGAAAGATCTGGAGAACATCTGTAAGGAGGAGTGGACCAAAATCCCTGCTGCAGTGTGTCCAAGCTAGGTCAAGAACTACAGGAAACGTCTGACCTCTGTAATTGCAAACAAAGGTTTCTGTATCAAATATGAAGTTCTGTTTTTCTGTTCTATTTATTTAATGCAATTAAGTGAATTATTTAAAAATCATGCAATGTAAATTTTCTGAATTACTTTTTTTTTTAAGATCCCATCTCTAACAGTTGAAGTGCACCTACTATACACCAGGACCGTTTCTACCAGGCTCCGGGGCACCGCTCACCAGAAGGGGCACCACGGCCACCCGTTTCGCCCGCCCAGCGATTAGCCTCTAACTCTACATGGCCGTTTTACAACGGCCGCACAGAGTCAGCAGCTGAACACTCGTTGCAGCTGCTCCTACAGGAAGGAGGCAGGACGTATCGTTGCCTTCTCCCCTGCATTTACAGCGCTCAGTGAGCGCTGTACATAAATATCCGTGTCACGGGCGGAGAGATGCCCGGCTTTCACCACGCCCCCTGCGACGCTGGATCTCATAGGCTGGAAGCTTAGGCTTCCGGCCCAGGAGATCCTCGGGAGCTGTGTCCCGGCGTAAGCGGCGTGATGATGTCACGCCGCTTACACCAAAGCTAGCATTACAGGGGGCATGTATATTAATAATAAGCTACAGGGGGCATGTATATTTATAGTAATGAGCTACAGGGGGCATGTATATTTATAGTAATGAGCTACAGGAGGCATGTATATTTATAATAATGAGCTACAGGGGGGATATATATTTATAATAGCCACAGGGGCATATATTTATAATAATGAGCTACAGGAGGCATGTATATATATTAATAATGAGCTACAGGGGGCATGTACATATATTAATAATGAGCTACAGGGAGCATACATATATTTATAATAATGAGCTACAAGGGGCATATATTTGTAATTATTACCTATAGGGGGCATACACCTAACTACAGGAGGTATATACATACATAAAGGGGACATATATTTACCTGCAGGGGGCATATATATTCACCATCAGGAGGCATATACATAGCTACAGGAGAATTACATCTACCTATAGGGGTGCTACATCTACCTACAGGGGTACACCTACCTTCAGGGATCTTATATACCTACCTATTGAGCGGTCTCTATACCTACCTGCTTACTGGGGGGGGGGTTCTATATTCTTACCTTTAAGGACCCTATATACCTACCCACCTACCTATAGGGGAATTATATAACTTCATACTATGGACCTATATTTCTACTTATTGGGGAGGCCTATATAACTACCTATCTACTTAGTAGAGGTCCTAGATACCTACCCATTAGGGGACCTATAAGTCTACCTACCTAATGGAGCGCTATATACCTACCTGAGGACTACCTAAAATTGAGTTTCCCTATCTACCTATTTTGGGGGTGTACCTACATACTATTTTGCGGGATTAAACTACCTCTTATATGGGAGTACAAAACAAGACTAAAACTTGGTGCACAAATGGGAGCCCATAGCTGTTTGGGGGCACAAAGGGGTCATTATTACCATTAGAGGCGTCCTAAATGGGGATTTTGTACAGCAATAGGAATTGGTAAGGAAGTGCTGGAAAAGTGAGGAGTCTTAAGTTTTGTAAATTCTACAGTGAATAGTCATGGCCGGAATAAGATGTCATGGAGGTCTGGGACAGATAGAGAAGAAGGGAAAGAGAACAACTCAACATAGTAGAGAACAACTCTTCAGAGATGTCTCCTTTAAGTCCCTGGATTTAACTTTACTGTAATTGCTTATATGTCTGCAAAGTCTGTGTACAACTGGTATCCACCACTGTATGGTCACTGTATGCTGATAATATTGGTTGTAGTATAATGGTTTATATTCACTAATGGTATGGTGTATTATTCAGTCACTATGTGGTCGTGATATGTGGTCATGATGTGGTGTATTACTCAGTATCTATGTGGTGGTAGGACGTTGGTAATATTAGCCTTGGGATTCTGGTTTTGTGTAGCAGTGTCATTTGGTTACTGTATGACTATTTAGTATCTTTATATGTAGAACATTGTGTTAAAGCTTTTTGCACATTCTGGCTCTGGTTGATGGTGATGTAATGTGTCGCATCATGGCTCAACATGTTAAAGGGGGGAGGGGGGATATTTCTTCATCTCGCCCTGAGTGCAATTTAGCATAGGAACAGCCCTGCAATACACATTACAGACCTCTCCATTCTTTGTAGGTGGAAAAAACTTGCAAAATCACCAGACTATCAAATACTTATTTTCCCTACTGTGCATGCTAGCCTTGAGGCAGTTTGTGGTTTCATAATGTAAGAGGTTGCTGTCAAATGGCAAATTTTATGGGAAGGAAGGTTCTCTTAGCATGATGTCATATTCATGGTTCTTGATCAGATATTATACAATTACATGCACTAAGCGTTTGTGCGATCAGTAATTTCTGCACTGTAACTCTTGGTTGCCCTATAGGAAATGTGAGGTCTGGCGATATAGTTATTTTTTTTTTTTCACTGCCTTGTAGTAACAGCATGAGAACTTGATCTTACGTTTGTGTGAAAGAGACGTGGTAACTTCTTTCCTGTTGATAAATGGCTATGACTACCATTCATAATTTAAGTTATTGCCATGTGCATGTCTAAAATGACAAACTGAATAGCAACCTGTTACCGACTTTTCTGTGCAGTAGTAATGGCTTCTGTTAGGAGAATGCAGGACTTAGTGGTCCTACTTTACTAACCCAGGGATAGTGTGCATAGAAGAAGCATTTAGATTCAGCCAGGTACAGTAATAGGCACCGTTTTCAGTTTAGTAATTCTTTCCAGAAGTGCAAACATTGAAGCTGCAAATGTTGTCTGAACCCTAGAGGGGATAGAAGTCCGCTTCTCATGTAGCTGAATTATTTAATGTCTGTCTGAGCAATCCTTCATAGGGTTACCGGATACCTTCAACTGCTTCACAGCAGTGGGATTTTATGTGTGTCCTATTGGACAATGTTCGGTTTCACTCACTCGCTTGTTGCAGCCAGACATATTTGTTCACGCTGGAGGACATGGCATTGATCCCTGCACACACAAAGGCATTTAGCTGAACAGCAGCTCTTCTTTGGTCTGATGCTACAGTTATGAAGTCTTTCCTAGGTCTGATGGGATCAGAATGCTTTATAATTGTACAGCTCTTTTAACCCACTTAAGCAGTATTCCTCTCGCCGTGGTTAGCATTAAATATATTGGCAAAGGTTAATAAGTATTGTTGTAGATTTGTGTAATTCTACTTTTTCTAAAAGATGCAGCAGGTTATCAATCCTGTTCTCAAATTGGTTCCCTAGGTACAAAATATGTATGTATAATATGTATGTATATGTGCGGTGCAATGAAGTCAATGTAGCTCACTTGCATGTCTGTGCTGTTGAACCACCCACAGCCTGCACAGGAGGTGGGAGCCTGAAGCAGGCTTAGAATAGGCAGAGGAGAAAAACCTTTTAAGTACCATGAAGATTTAAATTTCACCTTTCCAATTCTAACCATTTCAGTGTGAGGCCTTGATCATTTGCAGGCTCACTTGTAGTTTGAGACATGCCATTTTGTGCTGCATAGATGTTTCTATGTAACTTATATTTGTTTAATAGGATGCAAGAAAAGCATGCTTTTTATGTTTGCACTGCCAAATCCTGTTCACTGCAATATCAAATCTTTCTGGTGCAGTAAAGACTAAAGTAAAAAGCAGACCTTTACGTAAATGACTTAATTCTGTTTAGTAGTGGTAAGTAGTTCAGATTTACTTGAAGTAAAAAACCTTGCATTGGCAGCTAGCCAACTGTATATGTGAATAAGGGCATCGCTAGCAAATGTGATCCTCATTCACGTTTGTGGGCTCTTCCGAAAAAAGCTGACCACACATCCTGACAACATTTGCAAGTGCTGCCCTCATTCACATTCACGGTCGGCTCGTTGCAAGCAGTCAGTGCAAAGGTTTTTACTTAGTTCTCAGACCCTTTTAATTCTTTACTACCACATTCAGCATAATAGCCATTGAATTTACAATTATCTGCTGTAGTTGGGACGTAGTGTTTTACAAAAAAATTTTAACTTTTTTTTTTCTTTTTTATGTCATACATTGTGAAGAGAAAATGTTCAGCAATATCATATTGTGTAGTATGTGTCATAGCATATGTTATGCTTTTACTAACCACCGAGAAGAGAGATGGTTAAACAATTTCTTGGTTCTTTGGCCTCTGCATATAGAAATCTGCTGTAGAGCAGCCAGCAACTGCTTTTGTGTATTTTACTACCTATCTGGGCCAGCTTTTCTATGTTCAGTAGTATGGAGGTTTATCGCATGCCTTCACTTAAGCTGAAAAACATATTGCACTACTGCTAGAATTGATCTTTTTAAAAATAACATATATTTCTTAATGTAGAACGTAGTATAAACATGCTCAAAGGTTAAAAAAAAAAAAAAAAAAAAAAAAGAGAAAATCAATAAGCACAATTTTTTCTAATGGGTTGAATGAGGTGGCAGAAAATTCTGCCAGAAAATGCTATTTTTATCTACAATATATTTCATAAAGAGCTATTCCCATCTCATTAGTTAGCTTTAAATATGAAGGTAGAGGTAAATAAAAACTACTACTAAATACATTGTTGTTTTTGATTTTGACTGATTTTAGTTAGAGCAGTTCTTATCTCCTTGTATACGCAAGCTTCTTTAGGTTACTGGAACTGGCGATGTCGCTTCCTGCTGTGTCTAATCAGTAGGACAGAGCTTGCATTTTCTTTGATCTCGTCTTTCTACTGAGAAATGTTGTTTTTTAACCCTCGGGCTACATCCACATGGCAGAGGACAATATACTCGTTGGATTTGCAGCGGTGTGTGGAGTTCGGCCGGCCGCGTCAGTGGAACAGTCCTATAATCCGCCGTTTGCAAGTGAAATATGGCGGATTATAGAACAAGTTGTAAGCTTTTTCAACCCAGTTTCGGATTTTAAATCCGACCACAGAAAATCCGAGGATGATTTACAGTTGCATTTTTGCGGATTCTGAATACCAAGTCCGCTTAAAAATCCAACCTTAGATCCCTGCCTTAGAGTTACTGCCCTGAGAGCAGCCTTGTACAATCCTGTCAGTTATGCAGAGCTCAGTTATGTTTAATTTATATTAAAAATCAGTCACTCAGCAGCTAACAATGTTTCTTGGTAGCAGATTTTTTTTGTCTCACCAGAAGCTTTTTCTTATAACAAATACAGCTCTGCTAGCGCATATCTCCACACCTCTTGCCTGGACATTGTCCTTGTTTTTTACAACCTTTCCACTAGTAATATCCCGGTAACAGGCTTAGCTAGGAATAGGTGCTAGCAGAGCTAAAGTGTCAATTACTGCTGTAAACCTGCTCACAGCCTGCACAGGAAGTGTGAGCCTGGAGAAGCTGTAATGAGTGCAAACAGCTAGATGGGATAACACCTTTAAAGCTATTGCTCTTTATCCCATGTATATAACGGTCCTCGTACTGGATAATGAGTTGTAAGAGGGAAAGTTCATTATACAGTACAAGAACGGTTATTTACATTTAAGAGATAAATGGATAAAATGGTTCTGGTACTGTATAATGGGTTTTAAGAAATTGTGCCCTTATCTGCAGCTAAGAAAAGCATTTATACATCAATTCCTTATTCTTGTTTTATAACCTCCTAGGTTTCATTGAGAGCGTTCTTTGGTCAGTCTGGACCGTGGTTTGAGACTGGTGATATGGATGGAGACAAAAACTCTATGTTTCATGACGTGGACGGATCTGTAACAAGTTACAATGACACCTATGTGGCGAGAATGGACAACTTTTTAGTCAGACATCCCAAATGTGTCAATGTCACAGAATGGAACGGAGTCATCTGTAGTGGAAAATATGCACAGGTTAGAATGCTAAACAAAAAAAAATGACTTGTTCTTCTGTTTGTATTTAAAAAAAAATGCAGCATGATAATTTTAAAGCCATTCCATTTTGGGGAAATATGAATGTCACTTCACTATATACAATTCTCTCTATACTTGCAGTACCAAAAAGCCGCTTGCTAGTATTAAGAAATACAGCTGCCACTATGGACTTAAGACACATACACATATAGAAAGTTGACGGTATATCTAAAACAAAACTTTTATTGTATGTGTCAAAATAAATTCCCAAAACAACACTAACCTAAATATGCACAAATATGTGCAATAAAAGATTGTGTGATCCAAATAGCAATAATGCTCCAATCCAAAGAGATGCACAAAAAACAATAACCAACGTATCAGTCTAATCACAATGGTCCAAGTACAGTGGAAAAAATTGCACGTAACAAAAATAGTTACAGAACACTTTATCAACAGAATAAGTCAAAAAAGGGTCACTCTTACCCAGCTTCAGAAGTTCACACGGCAACGTGTTGGGCGTATAGCAGCATGTACTGTGCTCGCAACTATACACCCGCCATCTCAGAGAGACGCGCTGGCCAGCGCAACCCTCTGAAGCCCTCTCTCACATTGATTCTCCCCAGCGCGTAATCGAAAAGATGTTGGGACACCTTTACGGATTTAGGGTATTCTATAGGATGATCTAGTCAGAGTTAGGTTCCTGACGGTGTCTGCCTTATTGGGGTGGGTGCTCTGCATTATAGGCTTTAGGAGGAGATAGGCATCATAGGGTTCATGATCATGGTCCAAAAAACTGCAGTATTCTAGAATTGTGAAGGAAAACAAATCTAGAATAATGCTTGTTCAGCAGGAGCACAGTCAAGTGGAGTCCACATCCATGAAGATTCAGAAGAAAAAGGGGAGTTGCCAGCTTCACCCAAGGAATCAATCAGTATTGAAATAAAAAATCCATCCCGATCAGTGATTTTCACTCCATGGGAGGAGAACTGGTTGGACGATAGTCTCTTCTTCCAGAGACTATGATTAAGGACAGTAACCGAAACGAGTCAGTCTTTTTTTGACAAGGATGTATCTCTGACACAGTCTTGTGCTGTCTATGACCAATATTTAAAATAATTTTTGTAAGATTTTTAATGCGATACAAATAAACATGGATCTTTTATTTCAATACTGCTTGAGTCCTTGGATGAAGCTGGCAGCTCCCTTTATCTCCTGATTCTAGAATTGTGATTTCAACAGCCATGCCGCCTAATACAGCTGCGGAAACTGGGGAGGAACAGAGACCTTGGGAAAGGCGGTCTGGACGCAGAGGAAGAGGCCATGGAACATCTTCCAACAGGGCAATCCGAGTACTAGGCCCTGCGGGGCCAATCTGGGGCAATGAGGATGGCTGGCACCCATTCTTGAGGAACTTGAGGGAGCATAGGCAAAGGTGGGAAGAGGCAGACCAGAGTAAATTGACTCCAAGGTAAAATCAGCGCATCTACCATGAGAGCCAGGCGTCCCGGGACCTGGATACATAACTTGGGAGCTAATGGTTGAGGCCAGATGCAAACAGATCGATGTCGGGGGTACCCCACCTCTGACAGAGAAGGTGGCAAATCTCTGGTAGAAGAGACCATCCCCAGGGATCTGCCGATGTCCGGCTGATACTATCGGCCAACCAGTTCTCCTCCCCTGTAGTGAAAATCACTTATCGGGATGGAACTGAATGCTCCACCCAGCGAAGGATACTTGAGGCTTCCAGAAAAGTCACCTGGCTCCTGGTGCCTCCCTGATGATTTAGATAAGCCACTGCCGTTGTGTTGTCGGACTGAATCCAAACTGGGTGACCCTTTTAAGGAGAGGGGACCAACACGAGAGTGCTAGGAAGATGGCCCTGAGTTCCAGAACATTGATCTGTAGACTGGATTCCCTGGGAACCATAAACCCCGAGTTGTCCGGGAGCAGAAAATGGCGCCCCACCCAGAGGCGCTGGCATCCATGGTGTTGATCCACAATTGAGAAGAAAGAAAAGACTTTCCCTGAAAGCATAGGGGACACTAGCCACCAGCCGAGATCAACGCGGACTTGGGATGGAAGCCAAATCATTCTGTCCAGGGAAACAAGAGAACAGTCCCAGCAGGCCAGGGTTGCCCACTGCAGGAGGTGAGAATAAAACTGTGCAAAGGGCACGGCCTTGAAGGCTGCAACCATCCTCCAAAGTACAAAACGGAAGTGCGGGACTGCGACGGCAGCAAAACACGACACAGAGGAGCAAAAAGATGACCTGCTGCCACAGGAGCGGCCAGGAATGCTATGGGAAAATGCTCCCACCCCACGGAAACGAAGTACAGCCCTGTACAGCCTCACCGGTGCAGCAGCCGAGGAAGAGCCCATGGCTGCAGGAAAGCAGAATTCCTGCCACCTTTTAACGCACTGCACCCACAGGAGACCATGTCATAAAAAAAGGACACTGCCAAACGGAGGAAGGTGGTACACTCACCCCTTCGGTACCATATACTCTTGGTTGGGGCTACCAGAATCCAAGAAAAAAAATCGTTAGGGGCGGTAGTGGGGATGTGTGAGCAGGGCAAGGAGAAACAGCCAGCTAAAGAACTGACTGGTTTCCTGATGCCCCCAAGGAATCGCTGTCAAGGTGAAAATGCACGTTGATGACCCCCCCTGATAGGTGAGAGCCAGAGGCTCCATCACCTGCTGCAAAGAAATAAAACTAAAATAAATACAGCACACCTGCGGAGCAGCATCTGCCTTTTACAGAAAGTGGGCTAGAAACAGAGTAGCCTGGCGTCAGTGGGAGGAATATAATCCCTCCAGGTGGAGCCAACACGTGTGGTTTCCGCCTGGTGTCCGCCTCCTAGGACAATGGCCCATACCCAAAGTGCTGTGTCCCCCAATGATATTGACGAGAAAGTTATGTTTTAGATTTGCCTTTCACTTTCTATATTGATCTTTTACAGTGTTTGGACCATGGAAGTGTTTTCTGTATACTAGGAATGCTTTTTTCTTTTTATTTTTTAATACAAATACAAGAAAGGACAAGACATTTTCAGGTCTCACTCTTTATCTTGTTTCGGTTGGTCTATACATTAATATAGAAAGAGTCATCTTACAATGCATTAAGCCAATCACTAATGAATCATTTACTGAAGGGTTATTCTATGCAGGACACTACATGATTCATGATATTTTAGTTGACACTTTATTTATTTTAACATCTCTATTTGTATTTCCCCAACAGGTTTATGTTCAAGCACGAAATCCCCAGAATCTCACCATGTCAATTGTAAGAGATGAGTATCCTTCCAATCCTATGACTTTACGTGGAATCAACCAAAAGGCTCCTTACCAGCAATATCAGCCAGTGTTGATGTTGGAGAAGGGATACACCATTCACTGGAATGCTCAGGCTCCACAGACCACTCACCTTTATTTAATCAACTTTGACAAGTAAGCACATTCCTTAGGGTATGTTCATACGGCGTGTTCAATACTTTTTTGGATATGTTTTTAAATGCGTGTTTGGATCCGAGTTTCGGACCCTAAACTGACCCAAACAGGCATCTAACAATGTGCAATGTGATTTACATTGCTTTCAATGTAAAATATGCATCGGCGTTCATATGATACATGTTTTACATGCGTCTTTCAGATCTGTTCAGAGAATTAACATGTCAGTTCTTGATCCATTTGATGCAGCAGGCACCCTATTTAAAACTGTAGGGTGGGTTTCTGCTGCAGCCAAACACACCTGCATGTTGGATGCATTTTATGCAGCCCTTTTGAATGCATTTTTCGGATTGAAAATGTATCCAAAAACGTATTGAACACACCGTGTGAATATACCCTTATTGTTTTATGGTCTACATTGCACGACCAAAAGTATGTGGGCACCTCCCTATTGTATCCATGAGATTTAGGGCTTGTTAAACACCTTATTCTACACATAAATTTATATAGAGTTGTGATATTCTTTAATGATATAGCCTCTAATCTCCTGGGTAGGTTCTCCACTAGATTTTAGAATATGACTTGTAAATACACATTCATTTGACCTCAAGATCATTAGTGAGGTCAGATACTGACATTGTATAATTATGTTTGGCTTCTGTTAAAAGGGTTGTCCATGTCATTTAAAAAAATTGCTATAATGCTCCTGGGGACACAAAAAAAAAAAAACTTGTAATCGCCCTTCCCCAGTTTCAGCTTTGTGGCTCTCCAGTCTTCTGTTTAGTCTCCTCCTTCTGAATGGGGACACCACTTCTGCAATCGCCGATTGGTTGACATCTCGAATTTACACCACCATTCTGAAGAGAACCACTCCGAACAGTGATGTAACTAGAGTCACGCGACCGCTGAAGCCAAACCGCAAACGCAGGAGTTACCTGCCTGTTCAAAAGTAGGATATTATAGACTTAAGACCAGACGGTCTTGGTGTTTTAACCATGGATCATGGGAAGAGGAGTATAGGTTCTTTTATTTTTTATTTATTTTTTTTTTTTTAAAAAGGCGGTCCCAAGAGGTATTATGGCATTTTTTTAACGCAGTGGACAGCCTCTTTAATATTTCAATGGTAAACAAGAACCTGTGGCGTGTGTGTGTATGTAGGTTTTTTTTTTCTTATCTTGGATGTCACATTTCATGGCTGTATGCTTGATTTCATATTTAATGTCGTTAAACGTGTGTATGTAGTAAATCTTACTTTTTTTGGCAGAGGGGACTGGCTCAGAGTTGGTCTTTGTTATCCTCCGGACACAAGCTTTCAGGTTATGTCACAAATAGTCAAGAGCCAAACTTTTCCTGTTGAAGAGTACCAGCCTGTTTCCTCCATAGAAGATCTGCAGAAGAAACGGACAGAGGGGAAATTTTATTTTGATAACAGCACAGGGTAAGTTGTCTACCAGATCTTCAAATCGTGCTAGACCCTTGTGTCTTCCTTTTTTACACTGTGTTTCAAATTATTATGCAAAAAGTGTTTGAGTGATAAGGTAAGAATTTTTTTGTTTGTCAGTTAAACTCATTGATGGTGATGTGTGTCAGGGCTCTTTATATCACTGAAAGCATTTGCAGACACCTGTGCTAATTAGTTTGGCAGGTGTCCAATTAAAGGCAAGACTACTTAAGAAGGCTATCCCACATTATTAAGCAGCCTACATTTTCAGCCAAAATGGGAAAGAAAAAGGATGTGTCGGCTGCTGAGAATCAACAAATTGTGGAGTGTTTAGGTCAAGGCATGACTACAATCAACATTGCCAAGACACTTCATCGTGATCATCGCACAAGCAAGAAGTATATAGCTGATTCACAGCACACACGTGTGCGTGCTGATAAGGGAGAATTAAGGACACTGTCCAACAGGCAATTACATCATGTTAAAAGAGCAGCTGCAAAAATGCCTTGTCATAGCAGCAGACAAGTTTTTGAAGCTGCTGGTGCTTCCAACGTCCCCCGAACAACAAGATGCAGGGTCCTTCAGAGGTTTGCAGCTGTTCGTAAGCCACCCTGTTGACCTCCTCTATCCACTGCACACAAGCAGAAACGGCTCCAGTGGGCCAAACAATACATGAAGACTGACCAAAACTGTTATGTTCACCGATGAGTGCCGTGCAACGCTCGAAGGTCCAGATGGATGGAGTGGAGGATGGCTGGTTGATGGACACCCCATGCAAACACGGCTACGGCGCCAACAAGGAGGAGGTGGAGTAATGTTTTGGGCTGGAATCATGAGGAGAGCGATTGTCGGCCCCTTTAGGATCCATGAAGGTGTAAAGATGAACTCCATAATGTATGTGTGCGTGTGTGTATATGTGTATATATATATATATATATGTGCCGCAACCTTGCCAGTGGCACCCAGGTTCGCATAGTGTTTATTCAGAAATTTTTTTTTGTGCAGAACCATATGTTGTATTTGGCGTATATTGCTTTTAATCTATATGAGGAGGAAAGGGTGCCTCCATTTTGGTTTCCAGCACCACGCCCTCTTTCACAGGCTTTTATAAGAGTGCAGCTTGCAGGTTTGGTGTTTTTTTATTTTCTTTCTCTCTGGATAATGGAGGTCGGTTGACCCAGTGAGAGGCCTGGATTTGGCTCCATTGAGAGGTAAAGATAGCGTAGGACCACCCGACCTGAGATCACATTGTAAGTTCGTGGGCGGCTTAAGCATTTTTTGATCAAAAATATCTGAACTAAGAATCTCAAAGTTTTTTCAAACTTATGGTGTGGCCCCCATGCTTCCCTGACCGCAACCCCATTGAGAACCTCTGGAGCATCATCAAAAGGAGTGTCTATGAGGACGGGAGGCAGTTCATAGCTAAGCAACAGCTCTGGGAGGGTATTCTGTCCTCATGCAAAACAATTAAAGCAGAAACCATCCAAAACCTGACAAATTCAATCGACGAGAGTGTTCAGAACCTCATTTCGTACAAGGGGTCATATGTGCAAATGTAACATCACCTAGAATAAAGTTTTCACTTGAAAACTGTTTGATTTAATTTTGTAATAATCTGCTAATGCTTATAATTTCACAAATGACCATTTTTTTTGTTCGTTATAAAAATGAAAAGGTTGAAAACTCTGCTGTGCATAATAATTTAGAACATGCATTTTGAGTGCATTTTGATTTTTTTTTTTTTTATAAAATATACTGTTATCATAGGCAGTTTGTTCAAAAACCTTTCTATTATTCTCTAATAGTTGATGACTGGAAAATTACAATGACTGCAATTCATATAGGTAATTTTGGAAAATAAGAGAAAATATTATTTGCATAATAATTTGGAACACCGTGTATTGTTGTGGTTTGTTTTTTTTTTCTTTTTTATCATCTCTTTGATATTTACAAATTTGCAATTTTGGTATTCACTGTTCTCTACATGTTTTTTCCCAATTGAAATATGTGTAACTATACATGGTTTCATGAAATTTTTTCTGTGGGTTTTTTTTTTTTTTTTTTTTTGGGCTGACTGTACACACAATCATTTCTTTATTATGTAGGGTATATGTATCTATGAACCTAATAAACTATTATTTATTTTTTAGCTGTAATTTATTCCCTGCTTTTTAAAATTATTGGGTTTGATGATATAGGTATGTGCACTTTGGAAAGTTAGGCAAAAAACTTTCCTATTCACAGCGCAAAAGATTTCTAAAGTTTTTAACATGCCGACTAGGGAAACTTTTTTTTTTTTTTTTTTAAAGTATCAAAATGTATACTTTTTATTATGTACCTCTGTGTTTTTTTTTTTAACTTATAGGACTACCTTTAACATATGATTTATTTTTTTTTAACAAAAAAGTAGTATTACTTTTTTTGCTCAAAGGATGTTTTATCATCTTGTGGTGATTTCTGAGTAAAAACCCATACAAAAATGTAAAAAAAAAACAATATCCTAATGTATGAGTTTTTTTTGCAGGACAGGATAGCGTAGTAAACTACTCTTTTCTGGAGCGGAAAAAAAAGTTTATGGTCATAAATGATGTCGAACGCAATCAAAAGTATGCTCTCTTGTCTTTACGTTTGACCCTTTATAGTCTATGGATTCCAATGCTGCTTTTTGGCATAAAAACGTACACATTTGACGTAAATCATAAAAGTAGTGTGAACCAGCCCCTACTCTTGCAAATATTATTCTAACTGTAGCTTTGGTAAACTTTGCATATGTTGAGCTTTATTTATCCAAAGTCTTCTCAGAACTTTTTTGACTCTAGTGAGCATATTTCACAATCAAGCTACTTTACAGTACATCCAGACAGATGGTTTTCATATTCTAATGGATTTTATTTTTTCCCTAAGAGCCATTACTTTAACATAGTTCAACAAATTTTACTTATAGTGAACACATGGAGGATATGGAAACCTTCATCTGGTTGGACTCCCAAGGTGCATTTGTGTGGGTTTGATATGACGTGAGGCCCCACAAGTCTGCAAACCTAAGAAAACCCTCCAGGAAAACTGACACTGTGTTGTGCTCAATGTAAGGCTATGTCTACACTAAACAGAAAAACGTCAGTTTTTTCAGCGTTTTTCGTTTTCTAAAAACGCTGGAAAAATGACTGTAATCTTCTCCCATAGACTCTAATGTAAAAACGTCCTGCTGTCTACACTGTCTTTTTTCTGCTCGTTTTTTTTACTGGTCGTATTTTGCAACATGCTCTAAAAAACGCCAGAACAGGGCAGAAAATTTACTACAGGAGTCTATGGAAAGCGCCGGACGTCTTTTGGCGTGTTTTTTGCCGCGTTTTTTCATTGAAAACCCTCCCAGGAGACCCAAGTCCCCCCTATAGTGGGTGTAACAAAGGTTATATCTTATCAAATCTGCATACAAGTGTCTGATGAGTCCTTTTTTGTACCTTTTGTAATAAAATGATCATGCTTTGGCCACTAACGATTTTTGTGCAATTCATATTTTTTTTTGATAAAAATAAGGTTTTTTTTTTTACAGATTTTGGCATCAGAATCCGTTTATTTTTTTACAGATTTTGATGCTAAAATCCGTTTCTAAACATATTTTGCCGCTAATAACGTTATCTTGCTACTGATGCTGAAATAATTTTTTTACGGATTTTGGCGCCAGAATACGGTTTTTACGGATTTTGGAGCCAGAATCCATTTTTTACGTTTTTTTTCACTAAAATTTATTTTTTTTTTTTTACAGATTTTGGCGCTAATAATGTTCTCACCTCTGACGCCAAAAATACGTTTTTTTACGGATTTTGGCGCAAAAATCCACTTTTTTACGTTTTTTGACACAAATATTTTTTTTTACAGATTTTGGTGCCAATAACGTTATCTCGCTTCTGACGCCAAAAATACGTTTTTTACGGATTTTGGCGCAAGAGTCCGTTTTTTGGCTTTTGGGGTTAAAATCCGTATCTTTACAGATTTTGGCGCTAATAAAGTGATCTAGCTTTTGACGCAAATAGATACATTTTTTACGGATTTTGGTGCCAGAATCCGTTTTTTGATGGATTTGGGGGCTAAGATCAATATCTTTAAAAACTTTGGCGCTAATAACTGATCACGCTTCTGACACTAAAAATATTTTTTTTATGGAATTTGGCACAATAATGCATTTTTTGGGATTTTGACGCTAAAATCCTTTTCTTTACAGATTTTGACGCTAATACAGTTATCTTGCTATATGGAAAGATAATGTGGGTTTTGTGGATTTTGGTGCAAGAATCTGGTGCAAAATTGAATAAAGCAGTAGCATGCAGCAGCACACAAAGGACAATGTGCTCAAAAGGGCTACAGTGATCTAAAGGAAGTGACTACTTAACATGTTAACCCCACCTGTAGGGTGTAGTTACATCCAGTGGCTTAATTTGTGCATACATTAAAAAGCAGAGCAAAGACGCTCCAAAAAACGAAAAACGTGCCAAAAAAAGACCGTTTTTTCAGCTGCTTTTGACAGGCAGTGGACAGAAAACTCAGTTTCATGACCGTTTTTAGTAATTCGTTTCAGGTCGTTTTTTTGTCCACTGCAGTGTAGACATAGCCTAAGACTCTAACCGGTGGATTTTACCCCTGATTTTTTCTTTTAAATCACAGAACCATGCATCAGTTTTATCCAGAGTGTTCCTTTAAAATTGTATAAGATGCAGCAGGGAGGATTATAATCATAGTGTGGAAGGTAACCTTAAAACCGTGCCATGTGTTGAACAACTATCCAGCACTTATGGCTGTTTTCAGTAAAAGTTTACTGCTGGCATAAATTATTCATACTTAAACGGCTAATTCTGAAATGGACGTACTAATTGTGCAGTCACTGAGATAATGGATGCCCACTTAAATGTATTTAATGACTACAATTTTAATAGCCTTTTTTTTCCATTTTAGGCTACTTTTCTTGTTTCTTCAAGCAAAACACAACCGCGACAGTCACAGCTATTGCTCTTCTCAGGGATGTGAAAGAGTTATGATCAATGCCACATTTCGATCCAAAGCAACAAGCAATTGCATGACCAAAGCATACCCCAAATATGCCAAAGCACCTACAGCAACAAAACCAATGCCAGTCAAATCCACTACGACTTGCACAAACTGTGGAGCATCTCAGGTACTAATCGTTATTTATGAAGACCAGACCTGGGTATAATTTGCTATGAAACACTGCAGTCTTAAAAAATTATTATGTAAATTATGTGTATATATGTGTGGTGGGGTGTGTGTGTGTGTGTGTATTCATTTTCTGTTATTCATAAAGATAATGTTAATATGTATATATAATTAGTGTGGCCAGCTACTAGTGTTTAAGATGCTTAAGCAAATGGAGACAGATGTGTGTAAAGGTGAGCAGAAATCTACTTCTTGCAAGGGCTTTTTAACTTGATAATCAGATAGACACGGTTTGCAGAGAAAAGTAATACTTTCTTTACAATTAGTGACAACAGTCCCTAATGAACCCTGTGTACCATAACTTTTTGTACTATGATGCAGAAACGCAATGTTCCATTGTATAGCTCTCCACTGAGTGAAGCCGTTATTTTTGGCGAGAATACTTTCATGATATGCAGTGTGATGGTGCATGCCACAATTATTTCCTTCCTGTGTGATTTGTATGTAATTCAGCAGTAAGAAACCCCTTTGCAAGAAATCAGAGGCATTTGGAGGTACAGTAGGGCCCATACATCCTACATGTGCACTGTTATAACTATGTACAATATGGAGCTGTAATACACAGGGCTGTGGAGTCGGCATTGGTGTCCATTTTGGTGGAGTCGTTCTAAAATGGACCGACTCAACTCCAAAAATATGTAATAAAGAGCAAGAGGAATTGGGTCTTGCCAGTGCTACTGCTTCCATATTTTTAGCCTCATCTGATGAGTTTCATTTTGAAAAGTATTTGGATGACATGGAGCAGGCAAAGCATTGCTGCAGGGAAAAAGATTCCGCTCCCATAGCAAACAGATTGACCAGATTTCCACAAAATTTTTCACTTGCTCTCAAAGTAGTAGAAGAGTTCAACTGTTCATCAAAACTGACTGTGCATGAGGCAATTCCTTTATGCCCAGAGACTGTTAGAAATGTTGCCCATGTGGTTTTGCCACCAACCCAAGTTAGTATAGAGAGGTCGTTCTCTAGCCTGAAAATAATTGGATCAGATTTTAGGTCATCTATAAAGAAAGATCTGATGGAGGTGATACTGTACTATTTGTCAGAACAAATTCATAGACTCCACAAATGTTATTCAGGACATTTTTGTTGAAAACTATTTTTTACTGCAGAGCATTTTGCATATTTACAATTGATTAAAGTTTTTGTGTTCTAAAGTTGTATCCAATAAGTATATTTTATGTTCTACCTAAATAGCTTGATTTATTGAATCATAAGGCTGATAAAAAGCCTGATGTTACCATTTTACTACTGTAAAGCTATCACTTAAACATGTATAAGCGAGTCATTGTTGGGGAAATTGAGGAGTCCGAGCTTTGGCTTACTGACTCCACAGCCTTGGTAATGCAGCCAAGTGAATGATGGCTAACTGAAAGAGCAGCCATCAGATAAGACTTAATTGGCTTCCCGGAGCAGGGAGTGTGATAAAGGCAATTACAAAAGGATTCCCAAAATATTGAGTACTGAAATGTCTCTGACTGCTCCGCTGCAGAAGAAAAGATACCATTCACAAGTATCATAGGGATGAATGGGTTCTCTAGTGACTTAGCTGTGCCCCATGTTTGGTTTATGAGCAGAGCTTGACCAATAACTAACCTTAAAACTCATTAACAGCTTTCTGCTGTGCCCTTTGAATTTACAAGCTTAACCTCCAGATGTTTAATATGAAATGCATGCCTCAAGATTGAATGGGAAATTGTAGCTATCCTTGAGCAAAAGAAATGCAGCACATTGAACATTTAAGAGCTAAAGTAATTAGAAAAATCTCTCACACTAAGAGGTTCCTGTAATCACTAGGAGATGGAAAGGAACATGTTAAGCCTTCATACATATTTATGAGGCATCCAATGTACCAAGTGTATTAAATCACTGGGTCAGTTCCGAAGCCTCTGGTTATGTAATGGCCTTCTGCTCAACACATGCACTGTATTGAGCTACTTGTCATTTTGGCAGGACTACCAAACATCAGTTATCTTCAGCAGCACACCACACATGAATGGCAAGGCTGAAGACATCCAGCCTTGTGTAAGTGAATGCATGAATGAATTGCAGTGTAGCTTCAGTGTCTCTGTAGTGTAGGAACTTTGTAAGGAGCAGGCAAAATATATCTCCTGAATCTGCCCTCAATCTGTTCTTGGCTGTTTCAAATACTGAGCTATTAGTTCTAAACAGTTAGTTGTTTAGAAATTGCACAACACTGATAAATGTTACACGATTAGTACTGTGTCTGATTCACACATGTCTATCGGTATCCCAATCTGCTCGACATGCCTGGGCAGTCTGGTCTAGTTTTATATCTAAATGTAAAGGGATTGCCCAGGAAAAAAAACAAAACTTCTTTTCTGTTAGGGCCAGGGGGGTTCAAAAAAGAAAAAAAAACAAATCCTTGCCTAGCTGTCCTCTACCACTGTGGCTCCTGAGCTGTCTGCGATCCATTTTTCTCAATTTCTGGGTTTTCGCCCAGACACGCTCCCTTGTAGGTGCTTGGGGTCGAGAACCTGGAAGTGGATTGTCAGGAGAGACAGCTAGCGAAGTAAAGTTAAGTTGAAAATGTGCAAATAAAATTTAAAAAGTGCCTATATTTTTTTAACCTGAATATATTTGTATTTCAGTGTATTAAATGGAAATTGTACAACTGAAATTATCTATTTTGTGCTTTGATTGTAGGTTGTCTTTACCAGTGATCCTCATAATATCTACCTCTCCGTGGAAATCCAGTCACTTAGCAAAGAAGAAATCCAACAAGGGACTGCTAAATCTTTTATTTCGGTAGGAAACCACAGCTATAAAGGTTGATAAATACTATAGATAGATAATAATGTAGGTAAATACAGTTGAAACCAGAAGTTTACATACACTGTCTAAAAAGACACATATGCATGTTTTTCTCAGTATCTAACATGAAATCAGAATAAACCTTACCTGTTTTAGGTCAATTAGGAACCAAAACTATTTATATTTGCCAAATGCCAGAATAATGAGAGAGAATTTTTTAAAGGCATTTTTATTACTTTCTGCAAAGTGAAAAGTTTACATAAAGTACATTTTATTAGTTTTTGGTAGCATTGCAAAGCTGAAAGACAAGTGCAAGCAAAGCGACCTACAAATATGGCTCAGTTAAACCAGTCCTGTCAGGAGGAATGGGCCAAAATTCCTACCAACTATTGTGATAAGCTTGTGGAAGGATATCCAAAACCTTTGACCCAAGTCGTACAGTTTAACCCCTTAATGACCTTGGACGTATGCATACATCCTGAACATCGTGCAAACTCTTAAGCAGAGTTCGCACGATCTCTGCGGTATGTCAGCTGTATATTACAGCTGATATCACAGCTGACATCCCACAGTTTTAGCCCCGACCAGAGATCACTCGGGGAGGGGAGGGCGAGTAACCGCTTAGATATAAGTTAGTTATAACTAAGCAAGAAACAGAAGGCGCAATCTCATTCTGTGTCTCTGTCGGCAACAGCAGCCGCACAATTGTGCAGCTACTGTCACCTAACAGACAGCCCGGAAGGTATAGAATGCCTTCCGGGCTGTCTGTGACATCACCATGCCTGGCCATGCATGATTGATTTTGATTATAAAAATGATTTCCCAGTGGTTGTCTCATCTCAGAGTTTCATAGGATGCATGAATGAAATAATGCAGCTTTGCTCCGTCACTTCCTGGTCAAGGTGTCTGTAATTAGCATATGATCTCCGTGTATTCAGACTTCTCTGTTTATTAGTCTAGATTAGCTAAATTACCTTCTACCAGGACAGGAGAAGCTGCTGAGCTAATGTAAACTGTCTTTTGTCTGAAAGATCAGAAAACACACAAGCTTTCACACTACTGGCCACGACCTGTGTGATGAAGTCACTCCCTGCTATCAGATAGAACATGGGTGTCAAACACGAGGCCCGCGGGCCGAATCAGGCCCGTTGCCTTGTGTTATCCGGCCCAGCACTTGTTGCTGTGCTGTTGGGTTGCAGATCAATCGATGGAGCGCTACAGTTGGGAGTAAGCGGAGGGCAGGGGCCGCAGTTACAGCCTGCAGCATACAGAGCAGATTTGAGAGGAGGAGCGCAGCTCTCACATTCCCCGCCCACTGTTAGCTCTCAAGGGCCTTAAACAAAGGCTCTGCAGCTCTTTCTCCTTGGCAGCAGGGTGTTGACCTAGGACCTGTGGAGGGCAGGCGTTATCTTTCTGGATCTGTGAGTTCAAGTAGCTGCTGTCCAGTGACACAGTGTATGTGTTATGCTGAGTGGTCACACCTGATGGCTGACTGCTCAGCATGACAGAACATAATTGCATTAACCCCTAAGTGACTACTAAATAGTTAACCCCTTCAGAACATATTGACAGTGGTCACCTCTGATTCAAGCCATTTAACATTAGTTCTAATGAGTTTAAGTGAGACTAAAAAATTATGTAAAAAATAATCAATAGTAAAAAAAATCAATTTTTCATCTCTTTTCCCTCCATTTGTGAAAATAGTTTTCTTTAGAAATTAAAGAAACTGTTACATATTCAGTACCCTTCATCCGTAAGGCCCAGAACCATGAAATGATTATATAATGCTGTTTAAAAGAAAGAAAAAAGGGCCATAATAGAAAGCCATCAACAAAGCTGGGTTCATTGGTATCAGTTGGGGGTACTGTGATTAAGGGTGAGTTCACACAGTGTTCCCCTCAAGTGGGCAACTTCTAAAGCACTACAGGGCAACTTCTAAAGCAGTACGTGCTCAATGAGAGCTATGAATTACCATAATTGCGGGGCGTACGACAGGCGTATTGCTGCGCAATTACGCCCCAAGATATGGCCCACAAAAGCGTTGTATGAACATACCTAAAGGTACCTGGACAAATACTGTGATGGAGCCGCAGCCGGACCATAAACATAAATTAAATGTCCCGCACAGAAAATGTGTGTTTGACAAATAGAACAAGCATATACTAAATAGGACTACATTGGTTCTATCGATCTCTGCCGGTATGCCATGGTTCCATCACAGTATGCGCCGGGGTATATTTGTTTGTGATGTTGAGGGTATGTTATAGAATGTGATTTAACGCTTACTTTGGGGCATACTTTGTGCTGAAATACGTCCCAAAATAAGCATCAAATAATGTACTATGCGGCTCTCATTGATTCATATCTAAAAAACGTGAGTCATTAAAACAACGTGTATTTTACAAGCATATCCGCACCTACGTGAAAAACAAACCATGTCTGATCTTGACTTAAAGGTGGCGGGAGGGGGGGGGTGCCCAGACTGAGGTTTTGCTCCAGGGCCCATAAGCCTGTAGCTACGCTTCTGGTGCTGGACGAGGGACAGTCTTCAGGATCATCTTGCTTCTGGAGGTGAGCCAGGTCAGAAGCTAGTCTCCCTGCTCTGTGATATAAAGTATAGTGGGCGAGTGGCAAACTGGCAGTGCAGCCTCTTACACTAGCTGCCGACTGCTAAGCAGTGTGCAACCCCTGACCCCACAACCTGTGTAGAAATAAAATAAAAATAAAATTGTATAATTATTGTTGATTTCAATTGTATTTTGGATGTTTAGTGGCACTGTGCCACTAGTAGGGGTCAGCACTGCTGACTCATCATTAATTGAGCACTTACTAAATATGATAGTTCTCACAGGTATCAGCCTGCTTGCATCCAGGGGACAAGAGCTATCCCCTGGATGCAGTCTGCCTGCAAGACTCAGCATTTATGGAATATTAAAATAAAATTTTTGACTACGTAACAGTAATAGAAAAATGTGTTTCTGGTCACTGCTTTACACCTCATATGGTAGCAGAGATTTCAGTTACTGAGAGGCCATTGACATCTCATTTATTACTACGACCCTGCCCTTTTCCCCTTTACAAACGCCAATCGCCCCAAAAAAAGAAAGTACCCATATTTGGTATCGCCGCGTGTGTAATAACCTACGCTATAAATATGTCATGTTAGTTAACCCGCACAGTGAACGCCGTAAAAAAATAAACACATTTCTATTGTGTAAAATGAATAAAACATAAAAACTATATAAAATTTATATCATTGTAATTGTACTGACCCCCATATTAAAGTTATGATGTAATTTATATCACACGGCGAAGGCTAAAAACAATGGCGCAACTGTGTTTTTTCCTCCCCATTTTCATGGCCCAATGCTAAAATAACAATGGAACACCTATGTGCCCAAAATACACAATACACCCCTAGATGAGATACATGAGGGGAGTTGAATCCAAAATGGGGCGACTTCTGGAAGGTTTCACCTGTTCTGGTACTTTGGGGGCTTTGCAAATGCGACATGGCACCCACCAAAATCTGCGTTTCAAAAGCCAAATAATGGTCCCTCCCTTATACGCCATGCCATGTGCCCAAATAACAGTTTACACCCACAAATAGGGTATTGCCGGACTTCGAAGAAGTTGTGTATCAAAATTTGGGGTGCTTTCCAGGATTCCTTATAAAAATGAAACATTTTAAGCTAAAATTGCAGATTATTGGAATTTTTTTTTTTTTATTTACATAGCCTAATGCTAGAAAAAATTTGTGAAACACCTGTTGGGTCAATTTACTCGCTCCACCCTGGGTATATTCCTTAAGGAGTGTAGTTTCCAATACGGGGTCTTTTTAGGGGAGTTTATTAAGTTTTAGCACCTTAGGGTGTCCGCAAACCTGAAATGGCCACTAAATAAAATTGTAATGAAAATGAGACCCCAAAGTCCAGTAATTGCTCCTCTTACTCTGAGGCTTGTGGTTGAGCCAAATAGCGCACTAGGGCCACATATGGGATATCTCTGAAAATGGCAGAATCTTGGGAATCAATATTAAGTTGCATATACCTGGTCAGATCTACCGTGTTCCAGTGAATAAAGGGTAAAAATTGAAAATCTAAAAAAAAAGTTTCACCTCCACTGTGCTTTAATTTCTTTGAAATACCTAAAGGGTTGACAAACTTCCTAAACACTGTTTTAAATACTTTAAGGGGTCTAGTTTCTTAGATGAAGTCATTTACAGGGGTATCTAACATACAGGCCCCTCAAAGCCATGTAAGCGCTGGACTGGTCCCATAAAAAAGTATATATTGTAAATTTTCTTGAAAATGTGAGAAATTACTACTAAGGGCGGCATGTATGAAGGAAGGTGCGTTGAAGAGAATAGTCCGAGTCTAATTTTCAGTGTATAATGTGCCTGATATATGAAAATGGTTTTTGTGCGTTCATAAAGTTCGACGCACTTCGCCTATGTGTTAGGCGCATTACGGAACTCAGGTGCATAAGTAATGCACCTAACATGTATTAAGGTTATAGACAGGCTGGAAATAAGAGAAGTCATTAGAATAGCATGTCAGTGAATAGAAACTTTGGTACTGATCCTGCTTGGAGGACTACAAGTCCCAGCAATACTTGTACTGTGCTGGCTCTTGCTGTATGCAGAATAAAGTGTGAGAGCAGCAAAAATAAATGTAAAATTTAATGTAGTAAAAATTTTAAATTATAAAAATCTGAACAACATAATCAATGCGTTTTTTAATGTAAAATTTGTTTTAGATTCTATTCATTTTAAATGCTTTTTACAGGATATTTTTTTATACTTTTGGAATATTATATATTTTGTTAATTTATATGATCATATTTTTCATGAAATTTAAATATTTATATTTTATACAGTTTGATAATTATAATAAATTACTTTTTATTAATGTACTGGTTTAAGTTGAGAAATATTGGACATTTTTGCCTTTTACAGTAAATCTATCTCCACTTCGACTCCTCAGGCTCAGGCAGATCACATTGAGATAGGTCTGCCTGTCGGAGCAGTAATGTGCCTAGTTTTGCCGAACCACATTCATATATGTGTCTAATATTACGAGTGTGGTACGACACACCTTCAGAACACTCCCTTATGTTAGGCGCATTAGAAAGTGTCAAGTCTTACGAACAATGCACCTAACACATTCATTAGGTGCATTAGACATCGTAGCCGTCTCACTTAGGTGCATTGTATGGCAGAAAAAGGGTGAAAAACCCTTTCATACATGTCGCTCTAAATTTCTAAGCCTCCTAATGTCGTAAAAAAAATAAAGACATTTTAAAAAAATTATGCCAACCTAAAGAGGACATATGGTAGATGCTAGTTATAAACTATTTTGTGGTGAATAATTATCTGTCTTGCACTTAGAAACTTTCGAACTTTGAAAATGACAAATTTTTTCCAAATTTTCATTACATTTTTATATTTTTCACAAACAAACCAGGATTGTTTGGACCAAAATTTCTTACTAACTTAAAGTACAATGTGTCATGAGAAAACAATCTCTGAATCACATAAGAGTTATTCTCACATAAAGTGACTTTAAAAAATATGGCTGCATCAGGAAAGTCAAAACTGGCTGCGGCGGTATTTTATTTTATTGCTTACTTTGGGCTTACTGGGTTTGACTAACCACCAGACTCTTGGGACGACGTGTTTAATTTTTGCCGTTTAGACGGCAATTTTTGTGTGCATTATAATAATATAGAATGCGCCTGATTTATGAACCCACTCTACAGCGGGTCATAAATCAGGCGCATTCTAGCGCTAAGACGACACTTCTGGCTCAGGTAAACCACTTTTAAACTAGTTGACCTGTTTAATCAGTAATGCGCATGGAATTGCAATACTGAAGCTATTAATCTATAGCTTCATAAAGTTCTAGTAAGCTCCGCGTCTCACACGCCACACTAATTCAGTCTCATTACAAATTTCTGCATGCGCTCTGTAATGCGCCTAATATTGGTGTACAGCAGGTTGAAAACTATTTTGAACGGGTTGAGAAGACACCAGACTTCTGCCACAGCCCTGTTTGTACATATCGCCCTTTGTTTATGTGTAGAGAATAAGTACTCCTTGAACTCGCATGCCCAGATGGAGCATGGTTTTGCATCAGCTTGTAGATGGCACAGAATGTTTAACCTGAGAGGTTCCATTTAACAAGTTATTATGTCTCTCTTTATGGTGCTTTTACGATTATAAGAGTACTACATTTTGCACTAAGAAGAACATTGTTCTTTGAGCATAGAAAGTAAAATATTAGCTGACCTCCTATTTATTGACTTTAACTTGTTGGCTGTCATTCTGCCCAGGGCTTTCTCTATTTTAGGCTCTTTCAGCAGTGAGGTAGTTGAAGTTTTTTGGTAATTTCAGTAAGATGAAAAAGATTCATTATAAGAAATGTCATTCTATGTCTGGATGAGAGGAATACAAGCCAGGGTCTATTCTGGTTGGCAGTCTTTCTGATGCTTTCATGTGTTTCCAGGTTAATGGCACCAAGTATTTTTTCCAAGAAGTTGGTCTATTCATTGTTGTCATTGACGCTTGCACTGGCGCAGTTAAAGAAGACTTGTACTTTACACAAGAAGATTTTGAGCGACTGGAAAAATATCTAGAGTATAAAATCCCTCAAAGGTATATATTTTTAAGTTTTTCTATGTCGAGTCTACTTTCCTGGAACCTTCTATCCTGGAAACAACCTTTTAAGCAACCTGTAAAGACATAAAACAGCAGCGCTGCATTTATAGATCCTGTATTTCTTAGTCTTTGGGTTAGACATTAATATGTTTAAAAAATGAATATTCGCAACATGAAGGCCTGGGCTCCACAGTGACTCAATATCACCTGCAAATTGTGTAAAATAACTGCATTCTTGGTACTTGTTAGCAACCTTATGGGGAGTTATGAAGATAATGCTGCGATTATTCCAGGAAGAGTCAATCATGCCAGGGAGCCCCAACTAAATAAATAAATACTTTAAGGTTGTTGCGTTTTCTAAACCAATTTTTACAAAAAATTTGACAGAAGAAATTTAATATTACATAACAGTAACAGCAAGTCAAATAAATGGACACCTGTATAATACGTGATCAGGTCATATTCACCACAGCAAGAGATGCTCTTTATAAACAGTTCTTTGCAATGGATCATAGAGGTGGGTCCTATATGGGTAGTCTTCTAGGCTATATGTAAAGGACCTGTTTAATCTACAAGGATCCCATCTATTAGCCGGATTAGATGGAACTTATAAAAACTCTCTTGGTTTGGTGGACCATCTGGGCTCACTGTTTGCTAATTTTAATGTGAACAATGTGAACTCTTTGTGATTACCATATTACCAGTGGATCAATCTAGCAAAAAAGATATTGTTTAAAAGGGCAATCTTTCTAACGTGGTATATCGTTAATTGAAATTTGATTTGGTTATTTAATTCACTAGATCAATAGTTGCCATTGCATCACGTGGAGAAATAGTGGATTATGGTAAAATTGCACAACAGTTACACTCTCTGGGGACCGCTAAACCAGCATTTCTTCAGAATAAAGGTAAGCTGCAGATGAAAATGTTACTTTTGTACAATCTCAAACCACTGCTTCTTACCAGTTGCAACTGAAATTGCCTGGTATAGACCTCAACTGTCCTAGGCCATACTGTACACACTTTAGCAAACCAATTGTTGTTATAATGAATGCATAATACTTAACTATATCTAAAGTATAAAGTTTTTTTTTTTTATCATGTGGAGTATTAAGCATCTAAGTTATGACAGCAGATTTGCTTTTTACCCTTACTGTTTTCAACATTCAAAAGAAAAGAGGATCATAATTTACATAACCTTCCTAACAAATCCACCCCCACCCTCCTCACCATGTGGTGTTCTTTAGAGAAATGTGTGTTGTGTGTGTGTGTTTATATATATATATATATATATATATCTATATCATACATACATACACCATGATATAGGATAAATAAAGGTAAAGAACAATAATTGTATCCAGCATTTCCTTGAAACTTTTGCAATTGTGTTTGCCCAAACTAAAACAACCATTTTACATGGTGATAGGCAATTTTTTTTTTTTATATTTCTGACTAACGATAACATATCTAATTTTAGTCTGAACTTGCCACTAGCGACTTGGATCAGAGAGATCTTTGATGCTGGTCATTTAACTGGTTAGATTCTGCAGCATCTAAATGATTAGAAAATGCAGCTGCAGTTCGTTATGGCCCCCAATCCGCCCTCCACCCCACCTACCCAATCCTTATGATGAAATCACAGTGTTCCATTTGGTCCTTGTGGCAGCTGAGGGCCTAATAAAGACTCTTGGGCCTGCCTTGATATTACTTGTATTGCATTCTGCCATAGGCAGGGTTTAATAGAAGATTACTGAAAGACCATATACTGCAGTAGATAAGTAGTACAGTATATAGTACAAGCGATTGCGTGATCATTTCTTTTACTGAGACTAAATGTTTCTGTAGAAATATATATGCTACTCAAAAAAAGTTAGGGATGTTTGGCATTCAGGTGAAATTTATGGGAAATGTAAAAATTTCACACTACAGTGAAATTGTGTCCTTAAAGTCGGCCATTCAAGTCATAACATAGAATGATTTTTTTTCATCTCAATTTAATGAAACAATAGCCAGCAACAGTGGAGGGTATACACCGTCAAAAAATGTCAATGTCTCAATAAGGTGTCATGTGGCCTGGAGCATCAATTACAGCTTGACAACGACATCTCATGCTGTTCACAAGTAGAGTTATTGACTGCCGAGGTATGACTTCCCACTCTTTTTGAAGGGCGCCCCTCAGGTCAATGAGGAGTTATGAGCTTTTTCATGGTGACCCAGCTGATTCCATAGGTTTTCTAGTGGGCTCAGGTCAGAAGAAAGTGAAGGCCCTTCCATTTGAGGTACCCACATCTTTTAACAGCCATTCCCTAATGATGTGACCTCGATGAGCTGGAGCAGAGGCACAATGACTAGATTAATGACGTTGTGATGTTGTTCAGGTAGTAGATGCTTGTTACATTACCATTCACAAAGTTCTGTATTGACTAGACACACCTGCCCACACTGTAACACCACTATCACCAATGGCTCATCTGACAACAGTGGCAGATGCATAGCGTTTTCAACATCATTTGTGGCCATCAATTCTGTTGAAAGTTAATCAACTTCCATCACTTCCATCACTCACGACCCCTGGTCCAGCATAGATGTCTCCTGGCCATTCAAGACTATAATGCCAGTTCCTTGTGGTGTGGTCAGGTACCCTTGCCGGTAGTCTAGCACGCAGACCACGCTGATGTCAACAGTTACGAGTGGTCTCATGTTACACTTGGTTGCCTCCCTTAAATGTGCCTGGAGTTGTGTGGCATTTATCTTCCGGTTTCACAGGGAATTTTTTACAATGAGCGGTCATCATTGTTTGATTTTGCCAAAGGCTGTCCACATCTTGGCCTTTCTGTGACCCTTCCACTCTCTCTGTATCTCTGTTGCAATCTGCTGATGACAATGTTACACTCTAAGCTCAGTGACCATTTCTGTCTGAGCACATCCTGCTTGAAGCCTCTCAGTGGTGAAGTACTGTTGATCAGTTGTAAGGTGTTGTCTTTGTCTTATGTCAGAATGTGAACAGCATGTTGAGGCGGACTGTTTAAATCCCAATACAAATTGATCCCCTAAATGTATTGGTCTGTCAAAGACTCAAAACGTAGATATCCTTAGAAAAGAACTGCAGCACTCATCCAAGTGACAATGACTCTAAGAGCCCAAATGTCGTCTTGTAATGTGGAAATGCACAGTTTCTTCACTATTACCTGGATGCGTGCTGAGATTTTTTCTTTTCTATGAGGATATATACACTGCTCAAAAAAATAAAGGGAACACTATTTGTGAATCAATTTGTTCTGCTGTTGTACAAATGGAACAGATAACGGGTAGAAATGATAGGCAATTAGCAAGACAACCCCTATAAAGGAGTGGTTCTGCAGGTGGTGACCACACACCATTTCTCTCTCCTCATCCTTTTTGGCCGTTGTTTAGGTCACTTTTGCATTTTGTCATTGCTCTCACCCCTAGAGGTAGCATTCACCGCTGTTTACAACCCACAGAAGTTGCTCAGGTTGTGCAGTTCATCCTGGATTGCACATCAATGTGAGCTGTGGCAAGAAGGTTAGCTGTGTCTGTCAGCACAGTGTCCAGAGCATGAAGCAGATACCAGGATGTGGAGAGGGCTGTAGAAGGGAAACAACCAAGCAGCAGGACCCCTACCTCCTCCTTTGTGCAAGGAGGATCAGGAGAAGCAGTACCGGAGCCCTGCAAAATGACCTCCAGTAGGCCACTGATATCCATGTGCCTGTTGTTTAAGTGTTCAACTTTATTTTTGAACAGTGTATCTCTCGCTCTCTCTTCCGACAAAAGGAAGCTAAGGAGAGAAGAAAATTCTAGACAAACATGTTAAAGGTAACTGCTGTAAGACCATCACCAAACAGCTAGATGCTACTATACTTGCACATATTCAGAAATTTAAGTGTAAGTTTAAAGAAATGCAGCCAACCTCCCTTGGCATGGCCGCATGAGTAAAATTGATGATAAAGTGCAGAGACAGATAACAAATGGCAACCAGAGAGATTAGCCAAAAAGGATTTCATGGAAGATGACTGAGGAGGAAATCACTGTTAGAAGCAACTAATAAATAAGTGGTACTGTGGTTTGTCATTATGTATTTTGGCACATTTCAAAGCATCTGGGGGAATGTCCTTTGGACAGAGACAAAACTGGAGCTTTTTTGCAAGTCACATCATCTTTACGTTTACAGACACAAAATTGAAGCATACAAAGAAAACATTGTACCTACTGTGAAACATGGAGGAGACTGTTAAATTTTGGGGCAGCTTTGCTAAATCTGGTAAAGGTTGTATTGAATCTTTGCAGGGTATAATGATATTCTAAAGATATCAATGCATTCTGGAGCAAAATGTTCTTCTTGGTGTCAGAAAGCTTGGTGTGATTCACATGTCATGTGTCCCCCCCAATAGGATAATGAGCCGAAACACACAGCTAAAAACATCTAAGAATGATTAAGAGCAATGCATTGGGCTATTCTGAAGTGGCTTCCATGACCCATGGTTTAAATCCTATTGAACATATGTGGAAGTTGCTGAAACATGCAGTCTGGAGAAGGCACCTCCCCACCTGAGATAGCTGTCACAGTTTGCTCACGAGTAGTGGGCCAAAATATTCAAAAAGTCTCATTTTGAGTTACAGATATTGTTTGCAGTGATTACCCCAAAAGGTTTTGTAACAAAATATCAAGTTAGAGCACCCTCATTTTTGTACAGGTCAGTTTCATTAGTTTTTAAACATTTTTTGGTTGAACCACAATTCAAAAGCAAAGGCTGAGATTTTTTTTTTATTAATTGATTTTCAGTAAATTTTAAGTTCATTATTACCAGTGTCCATTTCAAGTTATTTCAGTGACCATTATGGGTTTTTCTTTTTTACAAAAGAGTACCAACAATTTTGCCCATGTGTGTATTTTGTATAATACAAAAGGACTCGTATTGATATTGCCGCCTCCAGGCATTTCAGAGATCGAAAGTGTTTGGCATTGGGCATTCAATATTATTATATTATTATAGTTCTTTTTTTAATAGCTTAGGCATAGTCTCCATAATGCACAGGTGTCAAACTGGCGGCCCTCCAGCTGTTGGGAAACTACAACTCCCATCATGCATTTGTATAATCTATAACAGTGGGCATGACGGGAGTTGTAGTTTCCCAACAGCTGGAGGGCCGCCAGTTTGACACCCCTGCCATAATGTGTTGGAATGATGGTGGTGGGAGTGGGGTGTTGTGGCTTTTTTCCTAAAATAAAACAAAATGGGGCATGATTGCCGGAAAAATAATCCCTTTTTAAAACTATGGCAATTTATAATAAATCTTGAGATGGAAGGATGAAAAGTAAAATTCTAAATTAGAAGAGTTTTTTTATTGGATAAAAACAAGGGTTTTTTTAATCTCCAGACTTCATGTAAGTCTTGCATGAGCATTAGTTTGAGCGAGATTGGAGGTTGACTACTTGAAATGTGGTTGATTTTACACAATTTAAATCCTTGCCCGTATGTATTTCTTAATAGAGCAAACTATGGGTTTTTTTTTTTTGGGGTTGGGCCCTTTTTTTAAGGAATGATGTTTGTATTTTATTGGGGAAGAAATCTGTTAGTAACTTCTATAATACGTTATTTACTGAACACTTTACTAACAACCATCTGGGTCCACTAATTCTGAATGTACTCATGATATAGTGTACCTGAAGGACTTGAGGACAATTTTTTTCCCCTGAGGAAAGTAAACATTGCGAAATGTAAAATGTTTGCAGGTGGGTTTCTTCATTTATGGAAATCTACAGAGTACTACACTATTGGGATAATGCCTCCTTCCAAAAAAGGCTTAATTTTCCCCCCTTAACACTTGGGGTATCCTTTTCGTCCCGGTGGTTTGGGGTTAACGACCTGGGGCGTATGGATACGTTGGGATCGCGCGAACTTAAACAGGTTCGCGCGATCGGCGCGGGGTGTCAGCGTTTTTTCAGGAAACCCGCACCATCGGCCCGCCCGGATCGCTCCGGGGGGGGGGGGCGGATAACCCGTAAAATTATCGGACCCTGGGTTTCCAAAACTAAGAGAGCAGGGGAACGCTCCCCCCTGCTCCTTTTCGGCGGGGAGCAGCGCCGGATGGGCGTCCCTGGGTCCTGCCTTTTACAGACTCCACGGAGGCAGAGAATGCCTTCCGGGTTTTTGGATCCGACCCCGGCCGTGCCCTGTGGGCACGCCCCCGGGATCGTGACTGACAGTTGTCATGGAACCGTCATAGAACAACTAGCCTGTTTCCCTATTGAAGAAGATCTAAAGACTCTCATTCAAATCCCCTAGGGGAAAAAAAAATAAAATGTGAAAAATTAAAAAAACAAAAAAAAGGAAAAACAAGTAAAACCAAACACAAAAAATAAAATAAAAATACGTCACCCCCCTTTTTCCCCCTTTACAAACCCCAATCGCCCCAAAAAAAATCAAAAAAAAATAAAGTCCCCATTTTTGGTATCCCCGCGTGGTAAACCTCCCCTTTAAAAATCTTCATTTTTTAATTAACCCTACGGTAACGCCGTAAAAAAAAAAACAAAAAACAATCACAAAATTTAAGTTATTGCACCCCGCAACATAAAAGGGAAAAAAAAAGCGATCAAAAACTCCTAAAAAACCCCAAAAGTTGTCCAAAAAAACGTCAATTCACCCGGGCAAAAAACAAGTTCCTATCAGCTCGTATAGGGAAAAATAAAAAATGTAACTCTCAAAATAGCATGCATAAATATTGTTTTAACACTAAAAACACTTCTCTTTTTTTTTAAAGTGCTTCAACATAAAAAAACTATTATAAAGGGTACCCATAATCGTTCGACCCAAAGAAAAAGCAACTTATCACGGATCGACTACCCTGTTAAAAATAAAAATAAAAAAACACTTTTTTGCAGATTTTCTTCACCCTGGCCCCCAAAAAATGGTTTTAAAACCCAAAACCCTTTGCCCCCCCAAAAATAAACTAAAAAACGAAACTCCTCTCACAAAAAACAAGTCCCACACGCTCCAAGCCGAAAAATTTAAAATTTATGGCTCTCAACGGGGTGCAAAAACGTATTTTCCTTTTGAATAAAATGTTTTTATTGTATAAAAGCATAAAACAAAAAAAATTTTACAAATTGGTTCAGGTAATCGTATTGCCCCGGGCTGAGTAAAGCTACCATGTCATAAACCGTACAGTGACCGCTAAAAAAAATTAAAAAAAAAAAACATACCAAGATTGCTGTTTTTTTGTTCAAAACATTCACAAAAACCTTAATAAAAAGTGAACATAGCATCAAGCCCCAATAATGGTACCAATAAAAACTTAACTCATCCCGAAAAAAAACAACCCATCACACTCTCACACAGCAAAAAAAAAAATTATGGTGTCAGAATAGGACAAATAAAAACGCAATTTTTTTTAGACGTATTTTATGTTAAAAGTAATAAAACAAAAAAACTTTAAAATCTATATCATTGTAATTGTACCGCCCCCCAATAAGTTACACATCATTTACACTGCACGGCAAGCTGAAAATTGAAACCAAAAAACAATGACTGAACTGCGTTTTTCCCCCCCCTTTTCATTTCCCAAAGCTAAAGAAAAATATGGAACCGTGCATCCAAAATGCAAAAGTCACCCCAGATGAGATCCCTGATGGGTGTTGAATCCAAAAAGGGGGGACTTCGGGAAGTTCGCCGTTCGCTACTTTTGGGGGTTTTTCAAAAGCGACATGGCCCCCCCAAAAAACTCGTTTCCCAAAACCAAAAAGCGCTCCCTCCTTATACGCCCTCATCCCCAAAAAAGCAGTTTACACCACATGTAAAAGGGGATTGCCGAACTTGAAGAAATTGCTTAAAAAAGTTTGGGGTTTTTTTTCCAGGATTCCTTGTATATGTGAAAATTTTAAGCTAAATTGCAGATTATGGAAAAAAAAAATTTTTTTTACTTTTTACAGCTTATGCTAAAAAAAATTTTGAATCACCTTGGGGGCTAATATAATCCCCCTGGATATTTCCTTAAGGGGGGTGTTTCCAATATTGGGCTATTTAGGGGGGTTTTTTAATTTTAGCACCTTTGGGTCCCCAAACCTAAAGGGGGCCTAAATAAAATCGATTGAAAAAGACCCCAGAATTAGGGGCTCCTCCTATTCTGGGACTTTTGGGTTTAGCAAAAAAATGCACTAGGGCCCCATATGGGGGATCTCAAAAACGGGGACCTGGGAATTGATATTAAGTTGCATTTACCTAGTCACATTTCCGATTTCCCGTGAATAATGGATAAATATTGAAAATCGCAAAAAAAGTGAAAATTTTTAAATTTCACCCCACTTTGCTTTAATTTTTTTTGAAATATCAAAGGTTATCAAACTCCTAAATAAGTTAAATCGAAAGGGGGCTGTTTTAATGGCTTAATTTTGGGGGGTCAACATAGGCCCCCCAAAACCACGCAGAACTAGTGGGGCCCTAAAAAAATTTTTAATTTCAAATTTCTGAAATTGTGGAAATTACACTAAATTTCTAAGCCCTCAATGTCAAAAAAAAAAAAAAAATTTAAAAAAAGATGCCAACCATGTAATTGGTAATGCTAGTTTTTAAAATTTTGTGGTGATAATTTTCTGTCTTGCACGCAAAATTTTTCAACTTCAAAAACGCAAATTTTTCCAAATTTTCATGAAAATTTTTTTTTTTTTTTCACAAACAAACAAGGATTGTAGGATAAAAATTCACTAACTTAAAGCACAATGTTCAAGAAAACAATCTCTGAATCACATGGATAGGAAAAAAGTCAAAAAGTTATTTCCAATAAAGGACACATGCGATTTCAAAAAAGGGGCGGTCGGGAAAGGGGCCAAAAAACGGGCTGGGTCCTTAAGGGGAAAAGAGCTGCTTAATGCTTTTTCCCTTTGGGAAAATTTAATTTTGAGGGCATAATTCTCATGGTATAAAAATTGGGCTATTAAAAAAAATTTATCAGTAAAACTGCGGGTAACGAACAAAACGAACGTCCAAAATAAAAGTAATCAGTAGAACTTAATGTTGAGGAAAATAAGATACTCCATACACCTTGTTCAACAAATACCCCAAGTATAAAATATATGCTATTTGACCGCCTTTTTTTTTAAACAAGTAATTTTTTTTCCATTTCTTTCCAATCGGTAAAGATCTTGTTTTGGTTTCTCAAGTTCTGTGATCCCCAACTATGGTGGCTGTATCGTATATTACAGAGCTCTTCATCACCTGGTTATCAGTAAAAGGGGAAAAAGAACTGTAGTTCACGCTCTTTATCTTGCGAGGCCTCATCTGAGGAATCGGGACACGTGTCAGGGCATTCGCCACATCACAGTGCAGGGCCCATGGCAGCTGGAGATGCCTGTAGGGACGCGGTGATGAACCATTTTGGTTATGTATGTTTTTACATTAATAAAGCCAGAATTATAAAAACTAAATGTAAAAAACCACCCCTCAGCCTCAGAAAAATGGAAGGGCTTTTTTTCAATCACTACCAAAAATTTTTTAATTTGTTGGTATAAAGTTAAGTTGGTGGCAGTTTAAATTTGATAGATTGTTGCCATGGAGATGCAAAGTAGCTGTAGCGTAAAAGACTAAAATATTTCTAAATTAAGTTTCTTCATTTCTATTTTAAATATATTGCAGCAATAAAATTAACCATAAACGTGTTCATACCTTTAAAACAGCCAGCAAATTTTTATGCTCATTAAGACCGATTTATGTTTTTTTGGGAAAACACTATTTAAACCCTTTTTAAAATTTTATTTTTTTCTTTAGGGTTTCTGCCTTATGGGTACAATGGAAAATTTAAACCATCTTGGACAAGATTGTTCACGAGTCCTGCAGGGCAGGGCTTGGGACTACTGGGTATTATTACCTTTTTCAGCTCCCTTTTAAGTCGAAAAAGTTGTGCAAATAAAAAAAAAGATTGGAACATTTTAAGAGAGTTTAAAAAAACATTAATTTTTTTTATGCCTTAAAGGTTGCGAGCAAAAATGTGAACTAACTTATTTAATTTATGGCAGTTACACTGTTATCCAGCATAAACAGTTTTTCGTGTTATTACAGCTGTGGGCCCAAAAAACAAAGCCTCTATGCCCAAAGCACTTTTAGTTTATAAATCCTTAAAGATTTTGTATGACTGTTTTGTAAAGATAGGTTTTGCAGATGTTATGATTTTTTGGTGGTTTTGTATGTGCTGTAAACTGTATTTTTATACTTTTTATATTATGGATATTTTATGTTTTATGGATATGACTGGAAGCATTTAAGTGCGTGTTTTTCTTGCACAGTGGTTTACTTGAAAGATATTTATCATTAAAATCTTTCTCCAAGTCATGGCTATTGGCATTCTCTGGTCAGCTACATTTTTTTGGTCGGATAAACATCTTTTTAACTTTTCCTCTTTCTTTTTTGGGTTTGTTCACCCCTGTTATTTTTCCCCCAAAATAAAGCGCCGCAAATACGCTTTAAGCAATGTTCACATACAGCAAACCCCCGGGGTTTCTGTAAAAAAACATCTTGTGGCATTTATTTTACGCTATATTTTTTCTTTCACATTAGGGAAAGGGGTTAGAGGCAGAAACTGTCCGGGGCCATGCAGTTGAAACACCACTAATTTAACGACTAACACCCGTAAAACTGCCCGGGCATAAATGCGTAGTGTGAACCCGCCCTAACATGTCTGGTTTTTGCGGCAAAAGAAGCAAATTTGTGCAATAAAAAATCACAAATCCAGCAATAGGAAAAAAAACACTGCAGGGGTATATTTTTCAATTTAAAGGTTGTTGGGGAAACGAAAATTTGTATACATATGTTGTATACATACATTATTTTTGCAACCAATGCACTAAATTTCCAAATGGTTAAAAAATTTCTGTTTTGTAAAAAGGGGAAACCCATTATGACCCTAGCTTCAAAGTGTTTTTATGTGTAGGTTAAAGTAATTAAAGATTGTATTTCCAAAAACGAAAAAACAGCCTCTTTTTTATCCCTGGGCTGTGCCTTGTTTTTTGGGAAATTTCAAGCTCCAAAGAATTGGGAACTTCTGGCAAATTTCTATCAACCTGGAGGGTTTAAATTTTAAAGGGGTTGTTCTGGGGGCCTTTTTTCGCCCTCTAAGGTTTACACCAGGGGGAGAAATGCTGCGCATGCGGGAGGCCATGTTTGGGGCCTGGTAGGTATTGTGCATGTGCCTTTTTAATGTCCATAATACCTGGGAAAGCAAACCATCAGACATCTGCCAACTGTTGTGCCCAGCATGGTGAATTGGGTAAAAAAGATTGCACCAGAAAAAAAATGCCACCTAAAAAGAGACTTTTAGAACGTCCGTTATATACTGTATGAGGAAAGGAGGGACATGATTAAAGCTGTTTAAATATGTTAACGGTATTAGTAAATTTTAGGAGCGAAATATTAGTTTTTTTTAAATATTCCTGTACAAATAAACATTACATATAAAATATTGCCCTTCTCTAGCTGTGTGAGAGAACTTTTGTTTAGCAGGAGAGACTAATCTCACTTTGCTCTGATGTTCTCACCACAGGGATAGGTAAGTAACAGCAGAAGTAGTCATTGTCATTACCTACAAGTTGTAATGTGACTATGTAGAGATAAGATTATATTAGACCACAAGCAATGCATGAAAGGAAAATAGGGCAATCTTTGTCTGCACTGGTGGCGGGATAATACTTTTCAGGCCAGAGCTGACCAGAATGAAAGATCATAAGGTAATCCACTCACTGCTGTGCTATCAGAGCTCACTGAATGGAAGTCAGAGCAAGCAATGTACATAGAGGAATTTTAATAAATTATATTTTTTTTTAAAAATGCATATAACGATTACATATTGCTTATCCATATGTGAAAAGAACAATGTTGATGGTAGTGTTCCTATAAAAAATACATCTGTATAAAACACAAAAGTTCTGAGGTATAAACAGATTTCTGACACATATTTAGTTTTGTTATGCAGATTTTGTCACTTCTTTTTAATGTGAATTCTTCCCTAGTGGGACTAGTTCAGTAGGGCTAGCCTTTTTTCAAATTTAAATTTTTATTTACATTTCTTTTTTAAACAATACAAATCACATATAAAAGTAAGCAAGTGAAACAAGTATTGATGACTAACGACCAGCAACTGCTTGGTCACTACTGATTAACATTTGTTAACAAAACACATGAGAAAGAATACTGCAATTAGTCAATAATGGTCCTATAGAGGTATCTGTCCTAGTTGTGACAGATATTGGTAAGTGGCATCTAATGTACACCTGGGATACGCCATTGAAGAGTTAGGCCTGGTTCACATGGCTCATTCACACCGTAATTGCGGGACGGATTTCGCCCCGCAATTACGGCGTGTGCCGTGCAGAGGGGGAGGGGGCGGGGAGGCGGCAAGTTGCCGGCCAGATAGACATCCATTATCCACGGGGCGTATCCCGCTGGGATAATGTGCAGGTCACTTTCTCCCCCCGCGGCGTATTTGCCGAGCGGGGAGGGGAGACGTAATCCATAGTTCTCTGAGAACTGTGGATTACCGTAATGACAGGGACGGATTTCAGCCGTATTGGAGCGCAAATACGGCACGCAATACTACTGAAATTCGTCCCAGAATCAGCCGTGTGAACGAGGCCTTAGGGTGCTTTCACGCGTTTTTGATGCATTTTTTTTTGTGCAGGAAGGCACAGCAATTAATGCTGTATACTGCTGCACAAAAATCACGGTAAAAAGTGTGGTAAAAATTGCGAATTTACCACGATTTTTGCCGCAATTGTGCAGCAATGTACAGCATTAATTGCTGTTCCTTCCTGCACAAAAAACGCATGAAAAACGCGCTGTGTGAAAGCACCCTTATTGACAGGGGGCTTATATGTAGCCCATGGAGGAGAAAAAAAAAGGGAGGGATAGAAACTGGGGGCGGGGAAACCATGGACAAGACAGATAAATCATTATTGGGCCTCTAAAGAAAACCAGGTGTATTTCCTAGATGATGCAAATATTAACGGCTGGTAGCCAGACGGTGGCTGGCCTACGAGCTGTGCTAGCCTTTTTTCACCGAAAAAGTAGTCGATGCTTGGAACAGTTGGTAGGATTGGAAAATGAACAGCATGTGAATGCAAACATGCCTGGAAGAGATCAAGGAGAAATGGTAGAAGGGCAGAGTAGATGGACCTTGTGGTCTTTACTGCTGTCAATCTTCTAGGTTTATTTAGCATGATAAGTTTATTGGAAATTTCTCAGAATCTATAAATTTTATGACTTTAAACAAATGAAATACAGATGGCTCTGAACTGTAGCATTTCTTTATTGAATTACATTCTTAATATAAGAAATATGCTTAACTAAGTGGAAAAAATACATGTACTATCTATTTTTGCGGCAATGGATTTTAATCCATAAACTCATAAATGTGTTCTAAAAGCATTTTGTTTTACTGCAGAACATATTTTTGACCCCAAGTTACATTTGTACCAAACAAGTGTTGACATAATTTACAATTTCATAGAAAGGAATGGGATATATGAGTAAATTGGTCCAATTTTATTTCTAGATCAAAAACATATAGCATAATAATGGTTCTAGTTAGTGTTTCAAGAGGCTATACCTAATGCAGGTTTGTCACAATATATGATGCTTCGTAATCTAAACCCCATATCTACTTGCTAGGTCTTGGACTGCAGCCATTATTAGATGTTATGATGGTTACAGTTATAGATGTGTATGTCTTAAGTGGAATTAAGTAATATTTTTTTTTAATAAAAAGAATGTATCATATATTGGCTTGTTTTTAAACATTATAAGTGTTGTTTGGCAATATAATTCTGTGGCTCAGTTTATTATGATCATGAAGTTCTAAGACCCCATATTACTGTTTGCATCTACCATTTATTGTATGCTTTATACATTTTTTTAAAAAACTGATACAAATTATAAATTCCCATGTCAACTTTCACCTGCAAAAGGTTTGCTGTTAGTGTTTTCTCATAACCTCATTTTGACATTTGACATAAGTTTATCTCATAGTCAGGTAGGCCATAAAGCAAAATTAAATATATTTATGTCATGGCGATGATGTGGACTAAAAAAATAGCCACTTCACGATTTCAGTGGGACATTACAACTGGTGCCCTTCAGCATCAGCCGAGACTGGAGTTTACTGCAGTGGCGGCTGATTAACACCTTCGATGCCGCAGTCAAATGCGACCACCAGCTAAGGGAAAGACAGAGGGAGGGAGCTCTCCATCGGCACCACAAAACTCCACTGGCGGGGGGAGGGCAATGGTGTCCATGACAGCCCTAACAAAGACTTCCGTGTTGTTTCTGACGTTACTACGCCCATCTGTGCCCATAGAGCACAGCCGGTCCTGATTGACAGCTACAATACGTAGCTGTACAGTAATGCACTGTTATGCATTGTCTCAGCAATCTACTAGATCATTAAAGGGGTTGTCTCACTACGAAGATTATAGTTGAAAATGTGGGGACCAAAAATGTAAGGATGTACGTCCTTGGTTACTATTGGCAAAGTGCTACGGTTTTAGAGAACGGGCTGGTTTACATGTGCTGAGCAACGGTGTTTGTTTACTGGTCAGGGAAGCATTCTGTCCTGCCCAGGTCGTGCACATGCAAAGGAAAGGCAGTTAAGAGGAGGGGCAGGGATGTGTGTATTGGCAGGCAAGGAGGAGAAGCAGTGAGAGGACATGCAGGGGGGTTGTGTGTATTGTATCCTCTTCACTGCTTCTCCTCCTTGCCTGCCAATACACACATCCCTGCCCCTCCTCTTAACTGCCTTTCCTTTGCATGTGCACGACCTGGGCAGGACAGAATGCTTTCCTGACCAGTAAACAAACACCGTTGCTAAGCACATGTAAACCAGCCCGTTCTCTAAAACCGTAGCACTTTGCCAATAGTAACCAAGGACGTACATCCTTACATTTTTGGTCCCCACATTTTAAACTACGATCTTCATAGTGAGACAACCCCTTTAAGAGGCAAGTTAAAAAAAAAACAGTAAAAACATTTTTAAAATGTAAGAACAAATAAATAAAACTGTTACATTGACGTTCGCCCATTACAAATGCCAATTGCCCCAAAAAGATAAAAAATTAATTACGTACACATATTTGGTTTTGCCGCAAGTGTAATGACCTGGTCTATAAATCTGTCGTGCTATTAAACACGCATGATGAATGCTTTAAAGAAAAAAAAAATGCAGAATTGCGATTTTTGTTCATCTCGCAGCACATCAAATGGAATAAAAAGCAATTAAAAACTGTCACATGAACCCCTAATTGGTACCAATAAAAACTTCAGTCCATCCTATAACCAAAAGCCTTACACCGCTCCGTATAGTTCATACTATCAAAAGAGCGATGCATAAATATTGTTTTACACGATAAAAACACTTCTTTAAGTGCTAAAACTATATAAATTGGGTATCGCCATAATCTGTACCTCCTCTTCTCGGACGGAATTTGCATCAATCAGGAGATTGTGGGAGGTTGTGAATTCTGACATTTTCCTTTCTATATGGTCTGTTCTAGAAACCAAGGCCTGTATGTCAGACCGGAATTGTGCCATCATGAGTTTGAAGTCGGATTGAAGGTCTTCCCTAAATGAAGAGAATAGGCATTGTAGTGTTGTCTCAGAAGCAGTAAGTTGACTAGGAGAGCCTTGGGAGCCCATATCCACTGAGTTTGAGCCAGGAGAGGTTGAGGAGAGAGAAGGGAATACAGGTCTCCTTTCCGTCAAGGAAGGTTGCGAAGAAGATTGGGGAAAGAACTCTGAGCTTGGTTGGCTTGACTTTAGGTCTTCGTTTACTAGTGCCGCCCATTCGGTCAAGTCTCTTATTACAGTAGTAGAGTAAATATGACCGCCGTGGAATTGTTGGTATTTTGGTGAGGGGTAGGAAGAAAATGTAGGCTAAGGGGTTTTTTTTGTTTTTTTTTCCCCCTTACTTTTTCCTTTCTTCCCTTTGTGTTATCAAGGGTATGGAGATTTTAGTGCAGTTCAAACAAGGATGGGCACTCTGTGAGAAATGCTGGAGCTTCTCAAGTACTGCTGTGACTAAATGTTAAAGTATGTGTCTGCAGTGTGATGACTACACTAGAGTAAGCAGGGTTACAGATCTTATGTCTCAGAAGAACCAACTGCAATGTAAGAGTCTCTTCAATGGGTTTAGAAGGTCTATGAGAAGTCCAGGAGATTTAGAGGGTTCCTGTGTCACTGAGAATTGATAGAAGCTAAATGCGGTCGTAGGCTGTGAGTTATGTAGTACTAGCAGCAACTACTGAAAATGGCTGCGGCCACGTGCTCTGTAGTAAGTTAGGAAATGGCGCCTGGGCCACCATCAAAACCTCAGGTTGAGATGAAATCTGGTGCAGGTGGAATTGAGCACAAGTTAGGAGTGACGCTCCAGCAACAGTCATAAAGATGATAATATACACTTATCTGAGTGTCGGAAGGCGCAGACCTGTTCCTTATGTAGGTGGCGGCGGAACCTCCGGTGCACGTAGTCAGAAAACAGCCCTGCCCGCTCGACCCTTCGGTAGACACCGAGAGGGAACAGCAGCAAGGATGTCTCGACGGAGCTGTGTGCCTGTAATGTAGCGGAGGTCTGGGCTCGTTATAGCCACGCAGCACGAGCTTGTCTCCGAGGTGAGTGAAGGCGGCGGTCTCGGCATACTTCCGCCTGCTCGACCTCTCAGTATTTACCGGGAGGGAACCGCGGCAGAGTAACTCCAATGTGGCCGTGTGGGTCACCGATGCAGCGGAGGTTCCTTCACTTCATGGCTGTGAGGCAACACGTGGAGTGTGAGTTGGCACGGCTTAGGGCAACCGGGTCGAGAACTCCAGTCAGGGAGGTGGAACTCGTCCAAGATTCCGGGCACCGGTACCAGGAGTGATGATCCTTCGGTGCAGAACCGATTTGAGGCAGTTAGAAGCAGCAGTAGGCTTATTTGTGCCGAGTTTGGGGTAGAATCCTCTGGAGCTCCTCTTCCTTGCGACCTACGCCATGCTCGTCCAGGCCACGCCCCTGGGGTATTGCCATAATCATATCGACCCACGGACTAATGTAACTTGTTGCGTATACTGCACTATGAGCGCTATAAAAAACAGAATTGATGTATTTTCTTCAACCAGCAAAAACTCCTATAACACCTTAAACCCATTACTCTCACCCCTGCTATCTCTATCCCTCTTTATGGAGCTCTTTGGAAAGCAAGTTCTACGTGCAACAAACTTCCCTTTATCAATGACCTTTTCATCTCTCGCAACCTATCCTTCCTTGGTCTAATGGAAATCTGGTTGACACCTTCTGACACAACCTCCCCTGCTGCACTCTCTTATGGTGGGTTTCAAGTTACCCACACCCCCTTACCTTGGTAGCAAGCAGGGTGGACGTGTTGTCCTTCTCCTGTCAGATAACTCTTCCTTTGATGCTGTTTTCACCTGTACCCTTCCCTTTTTTGAGGTGTACTCTTTCTGCATCTACTCCCCCCCTCCAACCTCCAAGTGGCCATCATATGCAGACCACCTGCCCCCACAAGTGCCTTTTTCTATTACTTTACCACATTGCTTCTGCACTTTCACATTTCACCAAACTCCTATCACTTTCCACCTCCTTTGGCCTCTCTCATAGTGGTCCCCTGATTACTCACAAAGAGGGACACACGCTGAATCTCATTTTCACCCACCTATCCATCCAATTTAAGGCTAAACCGCAATGAAAAATCCGTTCTGTAGTCTATACATCATGGATTGTTTCCGGTTGGTTTTAAAATCCGCCGGATTCAAAAACCACAGTCCTGCAGTGTTTAAAATGCCGTCAGATTTTTGACGGCATTTTAACATTGCTGTGTAGACACAGCCTAACATCTCAAACTCTATTCTCCCTATCTTCTTCCCATATCAGACCATAATTTGCTTACTTTCTCTTCCCTCCTTCTGTCAACTGTTCCTCCAGAACAGAAACTAACACACCCTCGCAGGAACCTCCAAAGTCTTGATCCTCAAACTCTCTGATTCTCTTCTATCTTTCTCCACCATATCCTCACTTTATGACACTGACACAGCTACTGCATTCTGCAACACCACAATCGCCTCTGCTCTCGACTCGCTCACAAAACCCACTCTACAAAAGACTTTTACACATACTTATCAAGTCTGTACTTCTGACAACCAATTTACTTCTTTTTACTCACGTCTTCCTTGTCTCACCACCCTAAACAACTTTTCCACACTTTCAATTCCTCCATCCTGTGGTACCCCCTCCATCCACTCTCATCTCGGCTGAAGATTTTGCCACACACTTCAAAAGCAAGATCGAAATTAGAGTTTTCCGCCAAAAGTCCCCACAACCAGTCTATACATACAGTATGCACAATGCCCTTCTCCTATGACCCGCTTTGCCACCATCATTCACAACATGTTTTCCACACTACTCTCAAAATCCACATCTCAACCCATTATCACCCCACCTCATCCCCAACCTTAATACTGTGATTATCAAAGCCATAACCCATATACTCAATCTAATGATAAACTCTGGCATGTTCCACTCCTCCATCAAACATGCTACAATGACATCTATCCTCAAGAAGTCATCACTCGACCCATCCTTTTTTATATAACTATCGCACCATCTCTCTACTACTACTTGTTTCAAAACTGCTTGAATAGCAAGTCTTAAACTGTCCTGCTATCTTTTATTTCTTGACTCTGCAATATGGTTTTGAACTCGACACTTCGCCAATTACTTATCAATCGCAAAAGCCTCATGCAATGATCGTGCTCCTTTTAGATCTGTCCTCTGCCTTCAATACAGTTGACACTCACTACTACTTACAAATTCTCTCCTCTGTTGGCATCACAGACTTGGCTGTTTCTTGGATTGCCTCTTACCTCTCTGACGTTCAGCAACTCTCACACAACTTATTCCTCTTCCCCTCTTTCTGTTGAGGTCCCCCAAAGGTCATTCCTGGGCAGAGTACTACTCTGTATTTACCCTTGGTGAACACATGGCATCACATGGCTTCCAGAACTAGTTGTATACTGATGACACGCAACTCTACATCTCTGGCCCAGATGTCAACTCTCTGCTTTCTAGGATCCAAGAGTGTCTTATCGTCCATATCCTTCTTCTTCTCCTGCTTTCTCAAACGTAATCATCTTTTCTCCCATCCCACTTCATCTCTTAATCTAACCAATCTATCAAAGTCAATGGCTTCACACTCTTCTTAGTCCCACAAGCCTGCTGTCTTAAGATAACCCTTCACTCTGCCCTGTCCTTCAAACCACACATTCAAGCCCTGACCACCTCCTGCCACCTCCATCTAAAAAATATATCCTGAATCTACTCCTTTCTTGACTTTGACTCCACAAAATTGCTTGTTCATGCCCTCGTCATCTCACACCTAGATTATTACAACATTCTTTTCTGTGGCCTTCTATCTACTATTGCTCTCTTTTAATTCATGCTCCACTCCGCTGTCCAGTTGATCCATCTGTCTCCTCGTTTCTCATCTGCTAATCCCTCCACTGGCTACTCAATGCCCAGAAAATTCAGTTAGAGCTGCTAACAAGGATACATAGCTCTACATAACTTGTCCCCCCCTTAACTACATCTCTGCCTTAATCTCGTGATGCCTCCCTTGACGCAATTTCCAGTCCTCACAAGACCACTTTCTCTGCTCTCTTCTTGTCAGCTCCTCATGCAACCGTCTCCCAAGATTTTTCCTGTGCTTCCCCCATACTCTGGAGCTTCTTTACATAGCACATCACTCTCTACCACCTTTCCTAGTTTTGAATGCAGCCTGAAACCCCATCTCTTCAGTCTGCAATTTACAATAACCCTGCTCCCATTACACCTTAATACACACCTCTCTGCAGGTGCGTCGCTAGGCAGTTTTATCCAGGGCACAAGCCCTGGCTAAAACTGTCTGTGCCCTGAACCTCGTCAGATCCAGGCCGCTGCTGTATGTGTGTCCGCTGGATGACAAGCGCCTCCTTCTCCGCAGAGAACTCCAGTGAGTCGCAAGCAGGCTGCCTGCACGCCGTGATGACATCACACTACCTGTGCCGAGAAGAAGACGGAGCCCAGCCCTATTTCCTGCCTAGCTATATACTGGGGCCATATTACCTAGCTAGCTATATACTGGGGGTCATATTACTTGCCTAGCTACACACTGGGTTCCATATTACCTGCCTAGCTGTTTACTGGGGGCCATATTACCTGTCTAGCTATATACTGGGTTCTATATCACCTGCCTAGCTATATACTTGGAGCCATATTACCTACCTAGCTATACACTGGGGGCCATATAAACTGCCTATAAATCTACTTAGTAGGGACCTATAAAGGAAGTCCCCATCCCCCACGGCAGGCACCTGGATTTTCTATGATAGAAAACCCAGTTGCTGTGGGGATGGGGTGTCTCCATGCTTTTCTGTATAAACCCCCATTAAGAACGGAGTTGTAGTCCAACACTTTTAGTGCAATCCGTAAGGTTATGAGTGGTTCTCTAATTACTGAAGTTTAGAGCCGGACTGGGACTCAAAAGCAGCCCTGGCAATGAAACCGAACCAGCCCACCTACAATATTACCCCCTCTAGATGGAAATTAAAAATGTTGTGCAATGCAGCAAATTTAGCTTAACCTCTCCCATCCCACCATCACTACTCCATTAAATTTGTTATACACACAACAGAATGAGAAAAATAAAAGAATGTATCCTCTGTGGGCACCCAAACACCTGTATAAAGTGCTTACAGACCGCCTCAGCAGCAGACTCTGTAGTCTGATCCCTAGTGGTTACATACTTAGTGAAATGATCCGTCATGACCAAACAGTACGAATGCCCAGAGGCAGAGTACCCAATCTGCACATAGTCAATCATCAAGAGCTCTAGGGGCGCAGATGTCCGGATGGTCTGAACGGGAGCCCGCTGTTCAGTGCTCTTACTTAACCCACAGGTACGACACTTGAGGCAAGCTTCAGACACCATGCTTAACAAGTCAGGGCAGTACACCAGTCGTTGAAGCCACTTATAGGTTTTGTCACTCCCAAAATGGGCGCCTCTCTCATGGGCTTCCCGAGCAGCCTCTGGTCCTAATGACATGGGGATAACAATCTGTTGTTGGTGCTGCAACTCTGATTGTAAGTAGATGGTCCGGCACAGGAGACCCTGGGAAACACTCAGCTTATCCCACTGCCTCAACAGCTTTTGCCCCTCCTGAGTCAGCTGGGCCTGCTCCTCTGGTCGGGGCCAGACCCGAGACCAGACCCACCCCTTCACTTTCTGTAAATCTGGGCAACCATCCTGGACCCTCTGCCAATCAGCCACTGTCTTTCCCAACACCATCGGCATCCCAGATGCCACCCCACTTGAGTGTGCCACGTCCAGGGAACTGGCTAAAAGTCGGGTTTTTCAGTGTCCCTGTTTCATAAATCTGTGGGATGGTTCTGAGGGGCCCCGAGAGGGGATGGCTTCCCCATTTTCCCTCTTGCCAACATTTAATGCAATTTGGTATTTTGAGAGTCGTGCCACCCACTCTGCTGAGGGCCCCAAGCTTGCATTCTCCAAAAGCGGCAATTGGTTTTTTGGGTATGACATTTTCCCTTTGACCTGTCGGTACCTGGAACCTTTCATCATGGCCCAACCAGGGCCAACATTTCCCAACTTAAAGGGCTTAAGTCAGGTTGCGCTCTGACCCCTAAAGGCTGACGGGCATGGCAATTACTTCTCTGCCCCCCCTGACCTGGGACAGCACAGCCCCCAACCATGAATACCGTCAGTATACAGCAGAAAGGGGGTTCGAACCGTGCTAGGCCAGAATTGGAGCATGGCCTCTTTCCCCGCTTAAAAACCCTCTTGCTGCCGAGGTCCCCATCAATGGGGCAATCTTTGGACCCCAGCGTATCCCTAAGAAACCTTTAAAAGGGGCCCGAGATAGCGAAAGAGGTATAAACCTTCGGTAATACCACCACCCCAGGAATTATTTTTTTTAAAATTTAAATTTATTTTAGAGCGCCTTTAAATTTCCCAGGGCGCGGTAATTTTAAAGGGGAATTACATACTAAAAATATTGAAAAAAATTTACAATGGTGACAAAAGTGATAGAAAATGAAACAGAGGGAAAGAGGACCTGCCCGCAGGGTTTTAAAATTTTACAAGGAAAAAGGGAGAGAAAAAGGGGTGTGGGGAGACAGCTTGCGGGGCCGGGGTAGTGGTGGGGGTGGGGTTAGTGGGATTTTTAGGCTATCCTGAAAGATGGGTTTTCAGGTGCTTTTGAAATGGGGAAGTTGGGGAGGGCTGATGTTTTGGGGTTAAGGAGTTCCAGAGTGGGGTGAAGACGGGGAAAAATCTTGGGAGGTTATTGAGGGCTTGAGAGGGGAGCAGAGGAGAAAGGGCCTGTGAAAAGCGGGATTGCGTGAGGGGGAGGTATCTGGAAAATTAGGGGAAAAATGTATGGGGGGGAGAGGTTGGGGGCCTTTTAGTCAGGGTTTTGTAATTTGAAATGAATTTTGGGCCCAAAGGGCCCAGTGAGGGGTTGGCAGGGGGGGGAGGAGAGGAGTACGAGGAGAGAGGGAATCAGACGGCAGCAGAGTTAAAGGGTGGATTGGAGGGGAGCGGGGTGCTAACTGGGGGGCCACAGAAAGGATGTTGCAGTAGTAAAGGCGGGAGATACAAGGGGTGGACTAGCGTTTTTAGTGTCAGAGTTGAGGAAGGGGGATGCGTGAAATTTTTTTCAGTGGAGGCGGCGGCAGGGGTGAGGGTTTGGGATGTGGGGTTTGAAGGTAAAGAGGAGTCAAAGGTTATCCCAAGGGCAGGGGATGTGGAGGGTGAGAGGGGTTTGTCCTTAACATGTTAAGAAGGGGTGGGGGTAGGAGGGGACGGGGGGAAAGTGATAAATTTCTTTTTTATCTACATTTAGTTTTAGCGCGGGAGGAGAAAAAGGAGGAAGGGTGTAGGCTTTTTGGGACCCCGGGAGAAAAGGGTTTAAATGTCGGCCCCGGAGATATAAAGCGGGGTGCGCCGTACAGGTGGTGTTAAAGCCATGCGGGGTATGAGCTGCCCAACCAAAAGTGTAGTAGAAAAGAGGAGGGGGCCCCCGGACAGCCCCCTGAGGGACACCAAAAGAGCGGGTGGGAGGGGGAGGTGGTGCAGGAGTGAAAACCCCTGAATGTCCGTTCAGAGAGGTATGAAGAATCAGGGGGGCTATCCAGTGCCGGGGAGGAAGGGTTTGTAGCAGGTGGGGGGTTTCGACAGTGTCAAGGCAGGGACAGGTCTGGGAGGAGAAGGAGGGAGTAGTGGCGGAGGCTTTAGCGTTACAGGTCGTGGTGACCTTGGTTGGGCAGTTTAAGTGGAGTGGTTGGGTCGGAAGCCGATTGGGTGGGTCAAGGGAGGTTGGGGAATTGGGGGGACAGCTGAAAAGTAGCGTCTGTCGAGGAGTTTGGATGCAAAAGGGAGCAGTGAGAAAGGGGGGATAGTTGGCAGGAGGGGGGGTTTGAGAGTGGTTTCTTAAGGAAGGTGTGATGGCGCGTGTTTAAAAGGGGAAGGGAAGATGCCAAGGTTAACATTTCCCTTCCTTCTAGTGACACGACCAAGGCCGTTTTGGGGTCCCCCCTTTGGGGCCGGTGTACCCCCTTCCCAATTTTACCACAGCCCAATACTCTATTTCCTCTGGGAAGGTGGGTTTTTTGGGTTTATTTAAGCCCCTGGGCTCGTAGTGTTCCCGAACCCGCCCAGTTTCTGAAGATGGTCGTTGAAATATTCCCGAACACCATTTTAAACGTTTCCAGGTAGATCAGCACCCGATCAAATTAAGATCCCTAGGCAGGTTCCATCAGCCCCTGGATGTCCCTGGGGCTCCCCCTATTCTCTGCTTGTTGGGTACTACTCACGGCCCCTTTTCCCTTATGGGGAAAAGGGTTTCCCCTTTTCCCCTCTACAGCGGGTAAGTAGACCTTTTAAAACTCAGGTCAGCCGTCATTGGGTCATCTCCTGCAATTTTTTCCCATAAGGAATTTATTGTAAGTCCACGATGAATGGCTTTATAGTTTATTACTTCAGGGAAAAGGCCCCAAGCCACTGGGGGTTTGCTCCCTTATCTCATCAATGTTTCCTGAGGGCTTGAGTACTGCAAGGTCTACCCTCTCTTTGCGGCCGGTGAAGAAGTAACTCGCATGTGCACCACTTTGGGGACACCCCCCTTTGGGCCCCTTTTCCCAAAGCGAGAATATTTTTTCCCCGCGTATCCCCTTTTAGCTCGGGTCGCACCCCTTACTTCCGTATAAGTCCCTTCCAAGGCCCCCAGGGCTTTCTGCCCCAGTTTTCCGGAGGCTAAGTTTTTATTTTTAACTGCTCTACGCCCCCCCTCTTTTGTCCGTCCAGCAGGGCAGTATTTCCCCCAAATTTGGGGAGGGATTTCCATAGTGGCCCTAAAGGGACATAACTCACGTGGGCGGGTACTGTAGGGGCACCCTGAGCTGGGCTCTGGGCCGGTGCCATTGACGCCGGGGGAATATCTCCCACCGCAGCTCCGTCCATAACGATCGCTGTATCCTGCAACGACTACACCAAGTTGTAAGCCGAGTACCGAGGGCAGGTTTACCGGAATACAGCGAAGTCACAGACAAAGAACACGACTCCAACACCAGCTCAACAATGGTTTGTTTTACTGAATTTTCTGAAACAAGATGGTGAACAGATCCCCCAAACACAAATTTACAAATACGTATCCTGGGCCCCTGTGCTGCACAGCGCGCCGCCAGAAGTGTATTCTCTGGATGCCTGGTAACTTTACCTAACCGTGGGGTTCAGAAAGGCCGATAACCCCTTACCTTTTTAATACCGTAAGTACCAACGGGAACAATTGTGTGTGGTGGCGGTTGCAGAGGGTCGTGGTGCAGCACAGCAGCTTACACAGCTCAAATGGATTTACCCACTTCCCTCCCAAATACACATACGACACAAACCGGTTCACGTAGATAACGGCATAGGTGTAACTTTAGGGGTGTACAGGGGGGTCTGGTCCCCCCCACTTTTTCCTGGGTGGGGGATGGTCCCCCCCACTTTTTAGCCACTTCAATAAAAGATAATCCAAATGAAAGCATGAGAATACGTTAAGTTGGAAGATCAGAGCACAGATGAAGAAGAATTTAAACCTTTGTCTCCTATATTTCTGTGCATCTTGGGGTGACAGAGTAGGTAGCAGACTCAAGTGTCAGTGCAGAGTGAGATCAACTCACAGTCCAGCACACTCTGTATCTGGGGCTGTATCTTTCCCTCCCATTGTATACCACTTCCCCTATGCTCAGCCCTCATCAAAGAAGAAAAGAAGCTCTTGCACCAGACTACAGGAGACAGGTAAGGAGGGGACAAGGGTGCCAGGCGTTGTGTGTGCCTTGTGAGTAGGGTATGCATGTATATTTGAGATGTGTATACATTTGTATTTTACAGTCATGCGCCGGGGAAAATTAAAGTGAATGGGGCCGGCCCCGCAGCATTTTAAAAGTGCGGACTGGCCAGCGCCTACTTCTACAACACCTGGCATATAGCAGAGCGCACAGCATGCCCTGCTATGCTCCGTGTGAACATACCTTAATGGTATATTCATGCACAAGATCGAAATGCTGATTCTGGGGCGGATTTAGTGCTGGCACTGCCTCAGAACCAATCCAATCCGGTAGGAAACTGATTTACATTATACCCTATGTAAAATCAGTGTCGTTGTTTAGATTATACTGATTTTACTTGAGTATTTTAGTCTCGAACTGTCAACGCCTACAAAGAATTCTTCAAGGTGTTTTCACAGCACTAATGGATAGGAAGTAGAGATCTTCCTCGGGCAGCCTGGGTAATTTGCTCGTCGGAATTCTGCGTTTGCAAGCACCGATTTTCCAACAAGCAAACAACACTGTCAGTACCGAAAAGCGTGTAGTGTGTCTGTGTTCAACATATGTATATATACACACACAATTTCTGGGGTATCTTGTCTAATGTAATGTCTGTTGTACAGTGTGTAATGTAATATCCGGGGTACCATGTGTAAACTAATCTCTGGGGTACTGTGGGTAAGTAGTAATCTCTAGAGTACAGTGGGTAATGTAATATCTGGTCTATGGTGTTTAATGTAATAATCTCTCGGGTAAGGTATATAATGTAGTAATCTCTGGGGTCCAGTGAGTAATGAAATCTCTGGGATACAGTGTGTGATGTCATCTTTGGGGCACAATTTGTAATGTAATCTCTGGGATACAGTGTATAATGTAATCTCTGGGGCACAATGTGTAATGTAATCTCTGGGGCAAAATTTGTAATGTAATCTCTGGGGTCCAGTGAGTAAAGTAATCTCTGGGGTACAGTGAGTAATGTAATCTCTGGTGTATGATGTGTAATGTACTCTCTCGTGTATGGTATGTAATGTAATCTTTAGGGTACAGACTGTAATTTAATCTCTAGTCTACAGTGTAATGTAATCTCTGGTGTGCAGTGAGTAATGTAATCTCTGGGGTACAGTTAGTAATGTAATATCTGGGGTACAGTGAGTAATGTAATCTCTGGTGTATGATGTGTAACGTAATCTCTTGTGTATGGTGTGTAATGTAATCTCTAAGGTACAGTGTGTAATGTAATCTCTAGTGTAAAGTGTAATGTAATCTCTGGGGTACTGTGTAATGCAATGTCTGGGGTACAGTGAGTAATGTAATCTCTGGGGTACAGTGTATAATATAATCTCTGGGGTACAGTGTAATGTAATCTCTGGTGTATGGTGTGATGTTATCTCTGGGGTATGGTGTAATGTAATCTTTGGGTTACAGTGTAATGTAATCTCTGGGGTACAGTGTATAATGTAATCTCTAGAGTACAGTGAGTAATGTAATTCATTTCTAGGGTTCAGTGTGCAATATAATAAAATTTTGGGGTATAATGAATATCATTTCTTGAGTATAATGTGCAATTCATTTGTAAAGTGCAGTTAGTAATGTAATTTCTGTGCTTACCAAGTGTAATATCATTTCTGGGGTGCAGTGTCATTTCTGGTATATGATATGCAATAAAATAAATTTTGGGGTGCAGTATGTGACATAAGTGATTCCTAGGGGTACAGTAAGATTGGGTTCTTTTGTTTTCCTCATTCTTTTGTGTGTATAACAAATTTAATGGAGAAGTGATGGGGGCGAAATTTGCTGCATTGCACAACATTTTTTAGTTTCACCTAGAGGGGGAAATATTGTAGGTGGGTTGGTTCGGTTTCATTGCCAGGGCTGTTTTCTAGTCCCAGTCTGGCTCTAAACTTCAGTAATTAGAGAGCCACGCATACCCTTATGGATTGCACCAAAAGTGTTTGCCATAAGGACTCTGCCCAGACCTGCTGGGGGAGCTCAAAGCACTCCCTCAGACCTCCTAGCTGGGTTTTGAAGGGGCTGCTTCACTGCAGGGAAGGAGGGGAGAGAAGGGAAGGGAGGGGAAGTGAAAGGGAAGGTGATTGAAGGAGGGAGGGAGAGAAGAGAGAGGGTGAGAGAAAAAATTTGGCCCCCCCCCATTTTTGAACCAAAAATTTTCCCCCCTGGATAACGGTGTGAAATAAAACTCTCCAAGTCCTAACGGGAGGATGTAATTGGGAACCCCCTTTGGCCTGTAATTCCCCTAAAAAACTAAACAAATTTTTAGGCCTTCTCACATTCCTGGCTCTTGGCGTACCATCCCTGGGGTACCTTAAAGGGGCCCGGGCAATTCCTGTCCTCAGGTGCGTCCTTGGGATGAAGTGGAGGTCCCTGAGCGTGCCCTCATCTTGGGCTTGCCCGTTTTGTCTAGGATTCTCTCCCTCTCTCTCTGCAGGCGTCAGTATAGACTCAGGGTTCCCTCTGCTCTGGAAAAACTCTGAATCCTGGGTCCTTTTATAGCCAGTTACTGTCTGTGTCTTTTCTCCTCTGAACCCCAGCGCTTCTCAAAAGGTGCTGCCGTGTGTAGTTTAAACAGTCCCCTTTTTGCATTACGGAAATGGACTAGGCATCTTGTGGCCAAACAGTAAATACAAAGAAACTTTTCCAATTCATGCTGGGATTTTTATTGGGAAAACACAGGAGGCGGCCCACTATCCCACATTTTCCCCCTACTCTGCCGCCCAAATGCACAAAGTATAAAAGGCAAAAGGTTAACTGCTCCCCCATTTACCGTATTCTCATGCTTCAATGGTTTAAATTTTTTTTAAGGGCAAAAAAGGGGGGGGGACCGCACCCACCCAAAAAAAAGGGGGGGGACCTCCCCTCCTCCCCCCCAAAAATTTACACCAATCATTGGTGTTCCCCTTTTGACATGGTCTGTCTTTACTATTTGATCCTTAAGTAGAAAATAGTATTGGGTCTTGGTTTTGTAGGAGTTTTTTTTTTTTTTGGTGCAAGATTTGTAGGGAAAATATTTGCCCCATCAAAATATAAAAAAAAAGCCCAATTTCCACTTATTTTTTAGTGAAATAAGTTAGACCACTTCCATTGTAAGCGCAAAAATTGAAATGAAAAAAAGCATTTTCCCCCAATCATTTAATATAAAATATACACATTTTATTCAAAACCAAATAAAAATATAAAAGTAATAAAACACTCACAGGAAAAACCCCCAAATATAAACTGCAGCCCAAAAGACGGGGGGTGAGGAAAAACTTACGCGAAACGCGCTTTGGGGGTTTATGCAGTCCGGGCCCTTTTGGTAAAAACTCCCACCTCTTCTGATTAACATCTTTGAAATTTTCCCTTAGCTTTTTTCTTATTAGCATATCCTACTCCCCCATTGCATTGAAGCCCCTGTGTGGATGTATGACTATTTGTCTAATGTAAATACCTATTCATATGACTAAGTTTGGAAAAATTTTTTGATGAAATGTTAGACCTAGGGGCAGTGGTTCTAAACCTTTCTAAGCCTGCCCCCCGCATATAGTTCCTCATTTGGGGTCCCCCCCCAAAACCCAAAAAAAAAATTTTGATGGCTACTTCAAAACTGTAATTTTGCACTGGGGGTTACATATGTGTACGCCCAGCGTACCTCTACATATCACATCATATAAAGGTACCACCAAAGGTTTTACATAATTAACCTTAAAAAGGGGGGCCTGTATGGTACAGGGGGGGGTTACAATATGTGACCTCTCGGTCCTTTTACATGTACAACTATAAAGGGACCCCGAGCCGTTCATAATGAAACCCTGAAAGGGACGTGAGTGTACAGGGGGGGGTTTTACAAGTGTGCCCCCCCGCGTGGTACCTCACATGTCACATACATAAAAAGGGACCACTCAAAGCTTTACTAGATGTAACCTTTGGGGGGGGTGGGGTGGACATGGGGGGTTTACATATTGTACCCTCTGGCTACCTTTACATTAATAAATAAGGTAACTAGAGCCGTTACATAATTAAACCTTTACAATGATTGTGTGGAAATTGGGGGGGGTTAAATATTACCCCCGCGTGGAACCCCTGCCTACAAAAAAAGGTCCCTCAGACCATTTAATTAACCTTTCTGGGGGGGGCGTGTTTGCAAAAGGGGGGGTTCATGTCCCTCAGGCCCACAAGAACCGGGGGACGTGTGTCCTCGCCGCAGCGCCGCTCAAAAGCGGCTCACTGAGCCACCAAGCCGAGAGAAAACGGCGCCACTGCTCCCCCCCCCCTCAGTAATTTAAACGCTGTGGGGCCCCACATGCAGCGTGCAGGGGGGGGCCAGGCGGCGGCCACAGGCTCCCCCTGCGCTATTAAGCCAGTGCGGCCCCCTTTTCACTCTCCTGCCCCAGCCCTGCCCGGGCAGGGGGGACCCCTTTTTTTGGTTTGTTCGACCCCCCCGGGGTCCCACCCACAGGTTGAAACCGCTGACCTAGGGATCTGCCAGAAATTTGACTTAGTTTTTTAAAAATGATGGAACGACTAAAATTTTTTTAAAAAGCTAAATATTAGTTTATATACCCCCGGGCCTTTTTCGTCTTTGGGGCCTCAGTTTTTATTGGGGTTCTCCTGTGAGTGTTTTATATACTTTTATTTTTTATATTGGATATGATAAAATTTGTATATTTTATATAACAATTGATTGGGACTACATGCTCTCTCTATATTTGCTCCATGTATAGGTGTATTATTAGGTGACTGTTGTTTAAGGTTAAGGTTTTTCTCTGTAAAAATACTTTCCGCGTTCACAATTCGGAACCCGCTCACTTTTGCAAAACTTTAAAAGGCCTGGGGGACCCAAGTTTTTTTTACCCCAGCAACGTCCGCCTTTGGGACAATCACATAAAAAAAAGCTATTTCCAGACTGCACGGCCTGCAGGGTGCTGTAGAACGTTGTGCCCCATGCCCTTAAATATGCAGAGGGGCTTGGGTTTGGTCTTCATACAATGTTGTTTTTAGTAGACCGACATGACTGCCGCCCCTCTTTGAAACCCCTTCACTCTAAAATTCCCTTGCAATTTAAAAGGGGAAAAATAAAACCAAAAAACTGAAGGGGGAATTGCCTGTAAAGTCATGGCAGCGACGCTGGAAAAAAAAAAAGCGATGGCTAGTGGGAAACATCAGTGACGGGGTGGGGGTACGGCGGAGAACGCAAAGAGTCATAAGTGGGACAAAGACATTTGGAGGTGGCAAAAACAAAATAGGGCAAAGGTGGACAATGACACGTGGGAGTTGACGGCTCAACACGCCACAGAGGTTTAGACTGGCACAATGACATTCTGAGGGGCAAAAAAGGAGTAGGCCACAGGTGGCACAAAGACACAGTGGTAGGTACGGCAGCACACACACCATGAGGTAGAAGTGGGACAATGAAGATGTGTAGGTCACGGCCCAAACCACAGCAGCAGCATGGGTAGACAGGGGCCCAAGACACAGTGTGTAGGGCACGGGAGCAGCCACAGCCAGCAGAGGTCAGACAGTGGGGACAATGACATTCTGGAGGTGGCAAAAACAGGAGTGGCCAAGAGAGGGACAATGACACGTGTGTAGGTCCGGCAGCAGCCACAGCAGCGCATGAGGGCAACGTGGCCCCAAGACAGAGGTGTAGGTCCGGCATCAGCCCGCAGCAGCGAGGGCAGACAGGGCACAATGCACAGTGTGAGGTCACGGCAGCCCACAGCACAGCAGAGGGCGACAGTGGCACAATACATTTTGGGGTGGGAAAAAATGGAGTAGGCCACGAGTGGGACAATGACACAGGGGAGGTCCGGCGCAGCCCCACAGAGATGAGGTCAGCAGTGGCACAATGACATTCTGGGGGTGGCAAAAACGGGGTAGGCCACAGAGTGTGAAAATGAACGAGTGAGGTCCGGCAGCAGCCACGCGCAGCATGAGGTCAACTTTTGGGACAAAGACAGTGTGTAGGTCACGGGGAGCAGCCCCAGCAGCGCAGAGGTCAGACAGTGGGGACAAAAACATTTGGGGGTGGAAAAACAGGAAAGGCCACAGAGTGGGAAAATGACACAGTGTGTAGGTCAAGGCAGCAGCCACAGCAGCAGCATGAGGTCAGACAGTGGCACAATGACATTCTGGAGGTGGCAAAAACAGGAATAGGCCACAGAGTGGGACAATGACACAGTGTGTAGGTCAAGGCAGCAGCCACAGCAGCAGCATGAGGTCAGACAGTGGCACAATGACATTCTGGAGGTGGCAAAAACAGGAGTAGGCCACAGAGTGGGACAATGACACAGTGTGGAGGTCACGGCAGCAGCAGCATGAGGTCAGACAGTGGCACAATGACATTCTGGAGGTGGCAAAAACAGGAGTAGGCCACAAGTGGCACAATGAACAGAAGAGGGGGGAGGTGACGGCGGCAACAGCATGACTTCAGACAGTGGCACAATGACAGAGTGTGGAGGTGGGTAGCAATACCAGTCCCTGGTAAAGATGGTTGGTGACAGATGGAGAAACTGTCAGCAGATGTGTGGCATCAGGCGGGTGGCGGCATCAGATAGTGGTGTGAGGCAGGTAGTTTGAACCCAGACTCATTTCTCACAGTTTGGGTGACGCGTCATGGCTGATGTAGTCTGACTCCGAAGGCATTGGTGTGTGGAAATCCTGGCCGATCCACGCCTGATTCATCTTGACAAAGGTCAGTCATTCCACATTTCCCGTGGACAAGCGGTTTCTACTTGGGGTAACGATGGCCCCCGCTGAACTGAACACCCGCTCTGATGCCACACTACTGGCCGGGCAGGACGGCTTCTCCACTGCAAACTCGGCAATGTGCGCACACACATCCAGTTTGGCTGCCCAGTAGTCCAACCAATCTTCTAACTGGGGTGGCATAGTGCTGTCCAAGTAGGCCACCACCTGTTGGTTCAGGGTCTGCTCCAGGTCCTGCTGCTGCTGGCGACTGCCCTCCTCACTAGGCAGGTGAAGGAAGCTGCTCATCAGTGACTCCAGACTTAGGTTGCTGCTGATGGAGCTGGTACTGCTCCTACCCCCCACCTTCCTCCAGCAGCCACGGCTGTAGTACGTGAGTGCTGAAGAACCCCTCGGTCAGACCTGTCAGGGGAGGGACGATGCCACAGATAGGCAGCGGCCAACTGACTACGGGGATTTCCCATAGTATTTGAGTTTGTCCCCCTCTCAATAGCTGGGGAAAAAGGCTCCCATTTTGGACCGTAGCGAGGGTCCAATGGGTGGAGACCAGAAGCCCATCCCTCTGCCGGAGGGCTAAACTATTGGCTGTCACTAGTCGGGCAAATCAGCATGCTGCGGGCCATCTGCACAAGTGACCAGAGGGGCTCCCTGCCTCCATCTCCACTGTATACTGCACGGTGCTTGCGGGTCATCTGCCTCGCTTCCCCCATCTCCATCTACCTCCTCCACTGCTCCTGCTCCTCCTCTCTTTTCACCGGGTAGAAAATCCCCTCATTTCAAACCCGAAAATGCTTCTGCTCCAATGTCCTCCTCCTCCTCCATTTTAGTCCCCACCGACTCAATGTGGCCGCGAGATGTAGTCGCCACGTCTCCAGTCCCCTGCCCAGACAGGTTTTTTTAGCATATGTTCCAGGGGCATGAAGCAGTGGAATGACGTTATTCATCCGTAGTCCTGGCGACTGACAAATAATGTGGCCTAACTCGAATGGCCTCAACAAACGGCAGGTGTCCGCCCTGAGCTGCCAGTGGCTGACATCAAAGTTACACAGGGGAGTACTCCTGTCCGCCTGGATCATCAAAAAATCGTTAATGGCCTTTCTCTGTTCATACAGTCGGTCCAACATGTGCAGGCTGGAATTCCAGCGGGGGGAAACTCGCATATCAGAGTGTGTTGGGGAGGCCGTTCTGCCGCTGCAACTCGAGTAGGGTGTTCCTGGTTTTGTAGAAGGGATGAAGTGCATGCACAGTTTCCTGGCCATTTCAGAATCTTCTGAAGATCGGTGGGGAAAACTTCAGGAACCTTTTCCACAACCAGATTGAACACGTGCGCCATGCAGGGCGCATGGCCCCATCCCTCCTCGGTGCAGGCGGACACCATGTTTCCCATTGTCCGTCACCATGGTTCCGATTTGCAGTTGGCGCGGAGAAAGCCAAAACATCGATTTCTTGCTGCATGACGGGGAGCAGTTCCTCCCCTGTGTGACTTCGTTCGCCGAGGCAAGCCAGGTGCAGAACTGTGTGACACCGCTGTGCCCTACACATGTGGTATGATGGAGAAGTACTTGTGGAGGCTGAGATGGTGGTGGTGGTGGAGGAGGAGGAGGCGGACATTGGCGCAGGAGCCGTAGTTTGAAAACGTGGAGGAGAAAGGGGATGTCTCCTGTCCAAGTTGTTGGTGTGGGCCCGGGCCGGAAGCAGATTCACCCAGTGGGCCGTAAAGGACATGTACTGGCCCTGACCGTAGTTACAGCTCCAGACGTCCGCGCTGCCGTGCACCTTGGAACAAACCGATAAGCTCAAGGACTGGCCCACCTTCTGTTCTACATATTTATGAAGTGCTGGTACTGCCTTTTGGAAAAGAAAAATTTCGCTTGGAACTCTCTCTCGGCTCGGCACAAACCCTTAGTTCTCTGAACGGTGCAGAATCCACCATTGGAAAGGAGGGACTGCAGCACAAACAACTTGGACCGGAGTAGGGTCAGCTTCGGCACCTTTGTTTGGTTGGACGCATACGGTTGTCTCTTTGCAATCGCCTCGCTGAACGACTGCTGGCGCCAGAGACGAGGAGCGGGGGCATATGGACCGGGTGATGATGTCAAAGAAAACATTCCCTCTGCAGGGTTTGGTGGAGCCGACTGGCTGCAATGGAAATGCGTCCCAAATTTGGGCCGCTGCTGTGCTGTGCTGTTTTGCGGCGGCGGCGGGGAATGGCCCAAACCCCACATCTGAGCCACTTTTTCTCCCGGGCCCAAACCGGATGGTGACGCTGAAAATTCCTTGTGCACAGGGCCGTGGTCCCAAAACTTTTTGCCCCCGGGCCCCCGTTTCATTTTTCCCCCACAGTTTCCCAAAATAAAACCCATTTTCCCGGCTCCCCCCGGGTTTTCTTTAGAAAAGGGAACTGCCACACCCAAGAAATCGGTTTTTTTCCGCCAACGCTCCACCCCTGAGTGAATACGCCGTCCCCTGTTTCCCACTAAACCCCCTTGCCCCCTACTTTTTTTGGACCTGCGAAGCGGGTTTTTTACCCCGGGGAAGCTTGGCTCCCGCCCTCAATTGCTCCCTACCCTGCTGACCCCGGGCCCAACAGGGCCCCACTTGTCCCTTGCGCCGCTTTGCCCGCGCAAGCTGAGGGCCCTCTTCTCCTGACGTTAAATGAAGCCCTTGCCTCCCCGGGGGCTCCCAAGTGGGGGTTTTTTTACCATCATCTATTGTTTTCATCGCCCCTGCTGTCCTCATCACGGTTTTGGGTATGCAGAGGCTGACCCCTCACAAAATGACCCCCCCATGCCACTCTCAAAAATCTATATTTTGGGCCCCTATTTGCAAAAACCCAGGGTTTTGGCCCCATTTTTTTCGCTCCCCAAGTAGCTGCTGACTGCCCCCCCTCAAATTTTCATCCTCGCTATTTTAGGGCGCTGGCCCAGACCAAAAATAGTAGATCTCTGGTGGGGGAAACCGGATGGGCCAGGGGCGGGTTTGGGGACAGTTGGGGGGGCCGCTGATCCGCCCCCGGCCATCCCAAACTAAGGGTTGTGTCTGACGTTCCCACTGACTTTGGCTGGGTTGTCAGATGCATCGGGGAGGAAGTGGATGACCAAAGTAAAACCAATCAAGAAACCCTTGGTTTTGGGGGTCAGCACACGGCCGCTAGATGAAGGGGCAGTTGTGGCCTCCCCGAGTGCCCCCCTGCTGCGACGTCCCTTGCTGTCTGCGACCTGGGCCTGAATGTTTGTGCCTCGCCACTGCAGGTCAAGAGCTGCCACCCTCTTCTGACATACTTTTTGTTTTTTAAAATGTACAGACCTTTTGATGAAGTATTGTATTGAAAAAATACACACCTGTATTTGACTCCAAATGAACCCCAGTAACAAGTTTGGTAACGTTGGGTAAAATTGCGCTCCCACAAATGGGCAGGAAAAAAATTGAATTGTATGTGGCTTTTAAAAACCTGTGTATTTTACTGAATTTAAAAGCACAAACAGCTTAATTAACCTTGGGAAATGAATTATGCTACAAAATTTCTTCTGTGGGGGTTTAAAAAACAAATTTTTCTTTCACTGAGTACAACTGCAGAACAAGTTTAATTAACCCCAGGGATGAAAATTTGCGCAAAAGAATTGAGCACCAAAAACCCCCTTTTGTAGCGTGTTAAAATTTGCGTTTTTCACGCTACACAAAAAAGAAAAAAAATTGAAATTTAACCCTTTCTTGTGAATTATGGTACAGGAAAATTGAAATTTTTTGGCGGGAAAAAGAGGTTTTTTGGGACCACCACGCAGCGAAACCTTTAAATTTAAAACCCCATGAAAATTTTCCCAAAAGAATTGATAGCCACAAACTACTACTTTGTAGCTGTTAAATTGGTTTTTTTTAACGCTACCAACAAGAAAAAAAATTGAATTAACCTTTGCTTGTAAATTTAAATGGAAAGGAAAATTTTTTTTTTTGGCGGGAAAAAAAGAGGGTTTTTTTTGTCACCACAGCAAAAAAAAAACGTTTAAATTAACCCTGAGTAAATTGCCAAAAAATTTAAGCAGCCAGAAACTACTACTTTGTAGCATGTTACAATTGCGTGTTTTCTACACTACAAAACAAGAGAAAAAAATTGCAATTTACCTTTGTTTGGAATTATGGTACAAAAAAATTGTAATTTTGGCGGTAAAAGACGGTTTCTTGATCACACAGCAGCAAAACAAGTTTAAATTAACCCCGGGATTTAAATTGCGCAAAAAATTGAGGAGCCGAACATAGTTTGTAGCGGTTACAATTGCTTTTTTTCTCCTCCCACAACAAAGGAAAAAATTGAATTAACCTTTGCTTGTAATTAGGGACAGGAAAAATTGTAATTTTTGGCGTGAAAAAGACGGTTTCTTGAAGTCCCCACACAGAAAAACAACGCTTAATTAACCCCTGGAGTAAATTCCCAAAAAAGAATTAAGCACCCCAAAACTACAGCTTTTGCTTTTACAATTGCGTGTTTTTTTTTGCTACACAACAAGAAAAAAAAATTTTTTATTAACCTTGCTTGTAAAATTATGGACAGGAAAAAATTGAAATTTTTTTGGCGGTAAAAAAAAACGGTTTTTGGGTCAACACAAAAAACAACGTTTAAATTTAACCCCGGGAATGTAAATTGGAAAAAAGAATTAGCACCAAAATACTATTTTTGTAGCGTGTTACAATTCGTTTTTTCTACCTACACAAAAGAGAAAAAATTGAAATTTAATTTTGCTTGTGATAATGGTACGGGAAAATTTAATTTTTGGGGGTGAAAAAAAAAACTTTTTTTTAGTCACCACAGCAAAAAACAACGCTTAATTAACCCGGGTTTAAATTGCGCAAAAAAATTGAGGGCAAAAAATCTAGTTTTTGTGCGTGTTACAATTGCGTGTTTTTTTTGCTAACAACAAGAGAAAAAATTGTAATTCCCTTTGCTTGTGAATTAGGGTACGGGAAAAATTTGTAATTTTTGGGGGTAAAAAAAAGGGGTTTTTTTTAGCACCACAGCAGAAAAAAAAACGTTAATTAACCCCTGGATTTAAATTGGCAAAAAAATTGAACCCAAAAAACTACTGCTTTTTTAGCTGTTAAAAATTGCGTGTTTTTACGCTACAAAAGAGAAAAAATTGAATAACTTTCTTGTGAATTATGGTACGGGAAAATTGTTTTTTTTGCGGTAAAAAGCCCGTTTCTTGGAGTCACCACAGCAGAAAACAACGTTTAATTTAAAACCCTGGATTAAATTGCGAAAAAAAGAATGGCAGCCAAAATAATGGTTTTGTATTGTAAAAAGCTGTTTTTAAAAGATACAACAGAATTTGTCCCCTTGATATTCAAGTCTGTGAGCAGATATCATTAAAATGTATATGCACGCATGGAGCCACTGGACTTTGACCAAAACCCCAAAAAATCAGAAATAGAACATTAAGAGAAGCAATCTCTGGGACAAAGCTGAAACACCCCACAAAAATCGTGTATAAAAATCAGTTCTTCGTAAAGAGCTATACAATCACCTGGGAGCACCTTCCCTGACTACAGTGAGGGAGTGTGAGCTCCCTCGTCGCCCCGGATTATATAGTGCGGTGACGTCACAGAACCCGCCGTCTCTATTGGCTTCATCTCTGCACTTAGCAGGCTATGCCCTTTTTCCTCCCCGAGTGCTTTGCCCCATGTAACGCCATGTGCCACAGCCCTTTTATCAATCAAAAGACCTTCGTTACCCGAAGTACCCCAAACTTCGACTTCGTTCAGAAGAAAGTTTTCCTGAAATTTAAAAAGAATTCCACTTCGTTAGAATCAATTTGCCCATCTCTAATAAGTATTGTTCTACGCAATAAAAACCCTTTTTTGTGCTAATACATAAAAAAACTATATATATTTTTACACTGTTCACATCAATGCTGAGTAAAGCCCAAATTTATTTTTGCCCAGGCGGCTGTAAAAAATGATAATCACTACCAGTATTGCTGTATTTTGTTTAATAGGCTACCCAAAAACCTGAAAAAAAAGTGATCAAAGCGAAATATGAACCCCCAATGAAAACATCAACTCCACTCACAAAAAAAAAAGCCCCTTTTACATCTTGACAATAAAAACAATTTTTTAACCCAAAATCATTTCCCCCTTTTTTTTCAAGCGTAAAAATAAAAAAAATTGATGGACGTTGCCATTGCAATCCATAGATCGCTTGCATACGAGGTCTATGTATGTTGGGAGGATCCACAAGCAAGTTTTCTCAACTTACCACTATCAGTTAATGGTTACTATTTCACCCTAAATTAATGCATGTGCCCCTAACAAAGGCCATGTCACCTTTTTGCAGAATTTGATAGACAAGGTCATTCCTTTAGTTAAAGGGGTTGTCTCGCTACAAAGATTTGCTTTCAACATATTGGGATCACTAAATAAAGATGTTTTCCAAATATATTGTGTTGTTCATTTTTTTTGTTAAGGAGCTACAAGTGATATTTTCACCTTCTGTGCTCTCTCTGTTTCCCCAAGCGACCAATCTATGTACTTCTCAGCAACAACTTCGTTCGCATTTAACTGAGCATAGGAGACAGCGTTTGTAGCAACATAGTGCATGCGTACTACTCACATCATAATGTTATAGACGTCATCTTACTACCTGGCAGAGTAAAGGTAGCTGTAATTACATCTACTTCAATCCCATATATTTGCAATCCTTCATCATGTCATGACAGCCGCCACTGGTATATAACCAGCTGAAGCGTCATAGCAATGATGTATGTGCTCCAAAGAATCTTGAAGAATTGATTTTTTTTAATTTTATAATTATGGATGAGCTATGGTGTTCTCTTTTCCGTTTTTTATTCCCTGAGGGATGCTATTGCTGTGCTGGATGAAAACTTAGGGCGACATGTATGAACGGGCTTTACGCTGTTTTTGGCGTACACTTGCGCCTACCAGCACGAATCCCGCTTGTCGGACGCAGCGTTCGCCACTTTCGGCTGCGGTCTCGCATGAAGGCGCGGGCAGTGGGCACGGGGGGGGTTGGGGGGGTGGGGGGGTGGGTGCGGGGAGGGGATGGGTGTGATGGATGGAGAGGGTGAGGGTGGGTGTAGTGGTGTGGGGAGCAGGTGTAGGGTTCCGGGGCGGGACGCGGCTGCGCTCGTTAGTCCAAGGCAATGTACCATCGCGGCTCGCAAATCGCGGGCTCGGTAGCTCCGACAGCAGACCAGGTTTTTTTTGGTTAAATCTCCTGTCAGGAACTCTCTATGATGCTCTTGGAATCTTTACTACTGTGTTTGCCCTTAAGTTTGCCCTCAGTTAAGATGTGGATTGTTGTTTCAAATGTTGCATCTTGTTTCATGTTTCTGTTTGGTTCTATATAAACTCCTCAAGCTGTTGGTTCACTGCTTGAAGTATTGTGCTTAGCTCTGCTTCTCCAGTCCTCTCGCCTGGGATTGCGTCAGCCTTGTTCTGTTCATTGCAGTTAACCCTGGCTAACCTTTTGTGCTGTGCTCTACCGCTTACTCTGCACTTTGACAAGCAGCAACCCATTACTTCTGGGACCTCGTATCTCTCACTGCCCTCCTGTGTTTGTACTAGCCCGGCCATGGGATTCCAGCAGTATACACCTGTATGTGACAAGATACTCAAGCCATAAGATGGAGGTCCGCTGGGGTGGGCGCCGGAAGCTCGCTTCAAGAAACTGCCAAAACTACGGTTGGCTAATATGCGCTTGAGATGCAGCGTGATGATCAAGTGCGATGCTCATGAAGGTCAGAAATGCCCACAATATCCAAGTGTATGGACAAGCCAATTCAAGGAGCTACGTGGGACCGTGCAGACCTTAACCGACCGGTATACTCCACTGGAGAATCCAAGCCTATGGACATACTTCGGTGCCTGCTGATGACGCCCTAAGTTGCCGCCTTTCAGATTCGGCGGAGACCGCGATAAATTCCGGGATTCCTATTGAACCAATGTAGGTTATATTTTGATGCTAAATCCAACGCGAGTCCCTACGGACAGGTCTAAGGTCCTATTGCATATTATGCTGTTAAAAATAAAGCCTCATTTGCTGGGCCAGCCCATGATGAGGGACCCCAAGATCGGCTTGAATCACCTGGAAGATTAATCGAACGATGAGTAGATGTTTGATGGACTAATCGTCGTGCTACAGCTGAAGCAGCTATACTTTAGAATTGCGCAGGCAAAGCCGTGGGTGAGTATGCTTTGGAATTCAAGAGGGGGCAATCGACACCCGACTGGAATGAGCCCGCGAAGATTGTCTTTTTTTTAAGTTAGGACTATGAGGCATTAAAGATGAACTTGCGTGTGAGGCTCCCTTAAGGTTGGATGATTTTATTAACCATTGCATATCTGAATGAATACCCGACTATAGAACGACGCCAGGAAAAATGGGCGCTTTTTTTGATTATGGACACCAAAGGAGGCGCTCCACCTGTTCCTGTCCTTTCCCAAGGAAACCATGGGCAAAATTTGCAGATGATTCGGGAAGCGAGCCTATGCAAGTCGACTCCTATCTTATAACTAGTGAAAGGTAGATAGAAGACAACAGCGCTCGTCGATAGTCTCTGCTTGTTACGGGAAAGTCTGGACCACTTCCTCCTTCCAATTGCCCTAGCGCCCAGGAGATTGGTTGGCAGCCTAATGGATCCCGTGATCTCCTCGGATGGGGGAACCAAATTGATTCAGAGAATGAGTGATCTGAAAGAGTAGTTGTCCATGTCTATTTCAGCAGTGGCGTTCATATTAAAGAAAAAGAGAATAAGGGACTCTCATTGCTTCCTTCCCATAAGAATTCGCTGGACTAAACTCCCAGTGGGTATCCGACCTTCAGCTATGGTGGACTTGGGGCCAATGTGGCAACATCTTGGATCTCTTTTGCTCAAGGAGCATGGGTTAAATCCACGAAGAGACTCTCTACCGTTGCGGTAATGGAGGATGTAGATGTCGTCTCCACTGAGCTCAGGGCTCAGTGGATCAAGATGAAGCATCACTTGAAATCATTATGGCTACCACTGTCACCATGAGGAGATTGTTCATTCTATGTATCTTACCGCATTTCCTTCATCTTAGGCTTACATTGCTTGCAAATCATAGAAACGGTTATCAAGGGAAACCAAAGAGATAAGCTTCCCAGCAGATGATGTTCATCCAACAGCTGCATCTGAACCATAGTTGTGACCCAGTTCAAGGACAATAAAATAAATGGATCTGAACTTGAATACAAGGAATTATGCTGATGTTTTTGCAGCAAACTCTTGAATGACGACAGCTTACCTCACAGACCTTACGATTGCCCATAGACTTGCTTTATGGTGCATCCATACCTTCAGGTAACATCTGATCCCTTGCAGGGCTCAGGTAAAATGCCTCTCAAGACGGACCTATATAGAGGAAAAACTTGCTAAGGGGTTCATACAGTCTTCTCTTCACACAGACAGGGGCTCATTTCTTTCTTGTCAAATAGACAGGTATGGTTCCTTAAGACCTAGCTAGATTAAGTAGCTACTTATAAAATCACAGATAAAAGAACCGTTATCCTCTACCATGATCTGAACCTTTGGAGGAGAGTAGACATGCAAAGATTTTTTCAAAATATTTAGATCTATGAGGCGTTACTACAAACTGGTCGTATCAGATCTTGGAGATGAATGTGATAGATGCCTTTAGGTTCATCGTTATTGGATAAACAAATTTGAGTATTGCTCGTGTCCGGGCTAATTTTCGGCCTTGTTAATGCAAACCCTGCGCCTAGCACTGTTCAACATCTCGTATCAATTGACATACTTCGCAGCAGAACTTTGGGACTCAGTTTCATTAGGTCATCTATCTAGGCATCCGTTATCTCTTGATTTTCTCCGCAATTCGATGGTTGAACACTTCTAGAGAATCATGTGAAACTTGTTCTAGGAACGTGACTGCAGTGGCAGTAACTATCTTTACATCAATATTGAGATTAAGAAGTGGGAATTTCAGTTCTCCAGACAGAGATCAATTCCTTGGCTAATGTAATTTCACCTCATGTGTACTACAAATGGGCTCTAGCAAGATCAAAGCAATAGTAGCTGGCCCTCACCCCAGAAAATTAAAGATGTTCTAAAGTTTAATAGGTTTTGTCAATTTCTATTGATGCTTCATCAAGAATTTCTCATGTGAAATGTATTTACTATTACACAAGTTTTTTTGACGAAAAAATGAAAAATGCTTTTGTTGTGGTCTCAAAGTACAAGGAATCCTTTTCTTTATTAAAGGTCAGAGTTCATACAGCCCCTGTAATAATTCAATCTAGACCAAGAACTGCTTTATTGTGGAAGTGGAAGCTTCAGACTTTGCTTGTAGGGGGCTCATACTGTCTAGAAGAACGCGGGAGACAAGAGTTTATGTGCATCCTTGTGATTTTATCCGATCGTTATCCTGCTGCTTGAGATGGAACTTATGATGTGGGATAAAGAACTGCTAGCTATTGTTGCAGCTTTTTAAGGAATGGAGATCATCATCTTCAAGGAGGCCTCAAAATCTAATAATAGTTCTAACTGATCACCGTAAGATCTGATGAATTCGTTTGATCTGCAAGTGTTATCTCTGTCAAGTTCTTGTTGGAGTATTTTCTCAACCAATTCCAAACTTTATAATCTACATTACAGGCCCGGATCTCGTAATGCAAGGCAGATTGCGCTATCAAGATGTTCTCCAGTGATTCGACGCTCGCAGCTCAAATTCCAGACCTAAGACCATTGATTGTAGTTAATTGTTTAGTGGGGAATAATTCGCATTATATGGATGTGCTCAAAGAGATAAGAGATCGGAACCGTATGACATCCGACTCTTACTCTTCTCCATCGCCACATGCATGTGTCTAGGATTGTTGCTTAAAAAACATGATGTGAGATCTACGGGTCAGCAGTGTTCTATTATACCTGAAACAGTAAGGACTGAAGATTCTGAGGCTTGCCAACGATTCAAGATTGCGAGGTTCACAGAAGGAGTGCAGAAGACGCAAGGGATATTTTTATCCCGATTTCTTGGAGAGTGGCTCTCTCAAGTATTATCTACGGTGGAGTCCATGTAAAGATGTAGTATTAACGCATCTTGTGAATCATGTGCTAGTTATGCAAGACTCTCCACGATTTTTGCTACGTCCTCCTCAGAGGGTTTAGTTACTGCCTTTGCTCGGTCCCTCTCGCGCCCTGGGTTCGCAATTAATCATGGACTTCTTTCGTAGATTCTACTACCTCTAAGGGGGAAAATTACAATTCTCGTGGTAGTTGACCGGCTCACCAAAAGCTGCAATTAATTCCATGTAGCCGGTCTACTCTGCCCAAAGACTCAACGCTGGATCTCATAAATTCGCAGAATGTGTTTTCGCCTTATGGTGTCATGATATGAAGTTTATCTCGGATCGTGGGGTTTGTGCAGTTTTAATCATATTTTAGCGGAGTTTTGTTGCCAGCACTGGAAATCTGATTATTTACATTCTGTTCAAACCGCCTTTCACACTAACAATCTTAATTGGACAGAATTGAACAGATACGACATGCAGTACCCTGGAAAGACCAGTGTATCCTGCGATGTTATATTATTGCATTTACAAGATGAACGGGTTGGATCTGCTTCTCTGTGGCGTAATTTTCATTACAATATATTCCAAAAATGCTCTTACAGCCAAACACAGCGACTTTCCCTTTCTATGCTAATATGGGAGTTACTCCCTCCAAATTTCTTTGTCCCAAGAATTTCCTGCTTTTTCCAATATTCAGTAGCACGGAAGAGGATTTGGCATTAGCGAAAATGTTAACAGCTACTAAATGGGAAATTACATAGAGGGGTTGATGAAAAATTATACAGAAGATGGCAGATATAACGTCGCAAACTCCTGCTAACCAATTTTCAAACAGGTGGGGGGATAAGGTATGGCTTAACGAAGAAGACTTTGAAACTTAGAGTTCCTTTCACAAAACTTTGGTAGACCAGAATTTCTTTTGGGCATATAAGTACAGAAGATAATCAGTCTCAGGTAGCGCGAGTTCGGCAATCAAAACTCCACATGTTCTATGAAGAGTTCATCCGTTGTTTCATATGTGTCTTACAAACACCTGTTTTGTACCTAATCCATTCGGGACGTATTCACCTCCTCCTGGATGCAGTGGAGATAGATGGTCAAGAGCAGTTTGTACGTAGAGCAAATATTGCGACAATTGCATCTAGAATTTTCAGGGATACAGCTGCTCATACTACTTAGTATAAGTGTGCGGCAAGATTTATGGTGCGAAGAAATTAGTGGGAACCTGTACATGTAACATTTAAGTGCTCAGTACGGACTGTTTGTGAATTAACTCGCAATTTTCATCAGAAGAACACTCCGGAGTAGAAAACCAGCGTCAGAGGTATGCCTAGATGGTCCGCATTTTAGTGAACGGGTGGGGAGAATGTGAGGGAATTCTTAGCTTATGCCTTGGTAACTTACTTAGATCCGCTGTGTGTGCCTTAAAGTTCTGCCTCCAGTTAAGATGGTGAGGATTGTGTTATCAAACTGCGTTGCCATCGCTTGTTTCATGTTTCCTGTGACCTGGTTCCTATATGAAACTCTCCTAAAGCCTGTTGTTCATCTTGTCTTGGAGTCTATTGTTGCTGTAGCGCTCCTGCATTTCCGAGTCGCCCTCGTGATCGGGACTTGCGTCCAGCCTTGTTCCTGTTGTATTGCATGTTAACTCCTGCGCTAACTTTTGCCATTGCGTGCTCCCACCGCTCTTAAACCTTGCCACTTTGACCAGCAGAAAACTTGATTACCTTCTGGGACCTCGCTAATTGACAACTGCCTCCCTGTGTTTTGTACCTAGCCCGGCATTGGATTCCAGCAGTTTTCAACCTTAGTTATGTGAGCACGCTCGGCAAGAGGCGAAAGTGATTAGGTCAGGATTGCGTACATGATGAGGGCAAGCGGACAGATATCTCGGCGCTCCGCTCGGTGAAGCAGGAGTATTGAATGAATAGGATAAAAATGCCTGTTATAAGAGGGTGGAAAACAGTGTCAGAAAGAGAAGCTGCACGTAAAGAAATACACTATCAATATAAAAAAACATATTGCGTTCTTGATACTTTTTCAAACTCATTGAAGGCGCGCTGAATAGTCAACATAATATAGATAAGTTGCAAATTGCGTGGACAGAGACAGTAATTTAAAATCTCTGATGAAACCTTTTACCTCATTGGTCGCGCGAGAAAGCACGGCCGCAATCAGACGTCGGAGCGACATGGAACATCATTAAACGCTTTATGGGGAAGAATTGACAAGATCAAAATCCACCGGGCGGGATTATTCACAAATTCAGGTAAAAAGCTGAAACGAGGCTGAATTTTTGGTGAGCTAGCGGGGTCTCAGGTAGTCAGGACAATCAGAATAGGAGCGACAAAGTCATTTCTCTGCCTATGGCGATGTGTCAGGACAATCGATCAGGGACGGGATATTCAAAAATCACAGTAAAAAGGACAGAAAAGAGCTTATTGGTGAGCTAGCGGGGGTCTCGGCTAGCTCACCCAATCATGAGGAGCGAGCTTACTTCCTTACCATTATAGACTCTATGGAGAGATGAGCTGCACTCAAATCTCGCGGCGCTCAGCGCCGCGCGGCATGAAGTATTACTCATAGCAAATTATGTTTTTTATACAATTGTAAATACAGTTCTCAGATAAAGACCAGAACAATTCTTTTAAAAATAAAGGCAGTTAAAAACCCTCAGAACAACGTGCTTCGTGCCGGACGTGCGTACATAGGGAATTGCCCATAGAGAGAATTGCGGGAAAGAAAGTATATTCAAGATTTGTAAAGCTTTATTCTCCATGGTCGGCAAGTAAACCAAGACAATCAGAATAGAGGAGCGACAATGTCCCATTAGAGACCTATGGAGGAGAATAGACCTACTATCAGAATAGGAGCGGACAGTGGCCCATTCTATCTATGGAGAAAAATGGGCCAATCACATTCAAAGGAGTGTCAGTTCACAATACTGTAAAAAAGGCAGAAACGAGCTTGACTTGTTGTAAGCAGGGGGGGGGGCCGGAAGGGACTCGTCCAGCTTTGCAATCAAGTTGACGAGCTGCTTTCTCATAGAGTTTATGGGGGAATCGAAATTTAAAAGAGGCGCCGTAATTTGGAGCCAGGTGCTGAATGAGAGCGTCGAGGTCTTCTAGTAGGATTTTTAATGCAGATCTGGTATAAAACTTGTACATTGGTGAAATCAAAGTTATATATACAGAAGTTGTGGCTGATGTGTGTATATAAAAGGAATACTTATATGTTGTAAACGAAAAGATAAAATTTTGAAATCAGAAAATATCATTGCTTATTTCGTTTATTTTCTCGAATTGACCATTCTATTGATCTTGGCTAACGAAAATAAGAGAAATAAACTTATATTTTTATGGTCTTTTGTTTTGTTTTTTTTTCGTTAGGCACAAATTAGTATTTCGTTTGTATATACAAATCGGCTCACACTTCGTGTAGTTTGTTAAAAGATTTGATTTCCATCTACATGTACATCTTTTATACAGTTTGCTTTTCTAGAAAAACCCATAGGAGTGTCGTCGCTCTTAACATTGGTGTACAATTTACGGGCTTTTTAGATTTCGGATTCCCATAGAATACTTCTATGAGAAAGCAGCTCGCGCTCTGATTTGGTAAGTTGACGGTAAGCCCCCGCGTGCTTCAACGAATCAGTCAGATTCTGCCTTTTTATGTACTTTTGTAAAACTGTTCCGCCGACGCTTTGAATTTTTGATTAGGTCGTTTTTTCTTCCGCATAGAGATAGGAATGGGCCACTGTTTTTCGCTCGATTTTGATTGGTCAATTCTCTCCATTAGGCTATAATGGGACATTGTCGCTCGAATTCTGATTGGTGGTTTATGCGACAATGAGAATAGCTTTAAATTGAATTTACTGTCTTTCCGGCATTCTCTCTATGCAATTCACCTATGTTGCGCCTAAGGTGCTCGGGAGCACAGAAGCCGTTGTTGGTTTTTACATCTGCTTTATTTTTTTAATAGATGAGTTCTTGTCTCTTTCATTGAGAATGTTTTACAACTGAATATAAAATTTAATTTGTTGATTTAATACTTACTGCCGAGCGCGGGTGCTGAGCGCGTGATTTGAGTTGCGCCTTCATTCTCCATAGGTATAATGGAGAAGTAGCTCGCTCTCTGATTGGTGAGCTAGCCGAGACCGCCTAGCTCCAGCCAATAGCTCTTTTCTGTCCTTTTTATTCTGGATTTTGTAATTATCCGCTCTGGGATTCTGTGATTGGTTTACAACTATTCTCCATAGGCTACAATGGGGACTTTTTCGTCTATTTGATTGGCTGAGATAGCCAGCCCGTCCGTTATCTCATCCAATCAGTGTTTTTAGCATTTTTTTATGTATTTGAACAGTCCGCGTAGAATTCTGAATTGGTGTAAACTTCCCATAGGCTAGAATGGGGACTTTGTCGCTCAGTATTTGATTGGTTCTAAACTTCTCCATAGCCTAGATTGGGGACTTTGTCGATCCTATTTGATGGTGCGCTGAGGATAGCCAGCCCATTATCTAGCGAATAGCTGTTTTTAGCATTTTACTGTATTTTGATAACGTACCCAGCGTGGATTTCTGATTTGGTAATCTTGCACCACATAGTGTTTTAATAAGTGCAGTTGTCGCTCCCGTTATTATAAATTGGACGGTTTCTGGCGACCAATGAGAATAGGTTTTGAATTTGAATTATGTATTATTCTCGGCCATTTCCCAAATCTAATTCTTGAAATAGATATTGGAAAGTGATTTTGTTTTATGGTAATTTTTTTGATTTTTTTCAATGATTGTTCAGGCTCTTTTTCCTGAGATGTAGAGGAAGCCTTTATAAAGGCGATTTTGAGATTTTATACTTCCGCAGGACATGTGGAATGATTTTCATTGCCGCTCCAGCTGTTCTTCGCAACGGAAACTGATTTTCGGCAGCAAGTAGTCCGACGGCGCTAAGTCCCGCACTGGCGCCCCACACATGGCGAGGCGCGGCGACTTTTCCAAACATGTATGATGGACTTCTCGGTGGCGAATCTTCGGGCGCAGCGGCGACAGCGCCATGCCCGCCACTGTGACCAGCACTGGCGAGGGGCGCGGGGAACTTTTCCCGCATGTTGATCGCCACTGCCTCAGCGGCACAATCTCAGACGCAGCGCCGAACTTCGCCTCATTCCCGCACTGCACACGGGCGCGGCGGGACTTTAAATGTATATGTATGAGCGCGGCCATTCCCCGATATTCATAAATCAGGCGAGATTCCACGGGAAGAACTGCAGGGGGAGAAACGGGCTCGACCGGGGAGATTTCTATTAATAGGCGCCCGTTGTGGATACCCTAAAAATGGAGCTGTATTTTTCTTCATTGCGCTGTTATATATTTTATAAATTTGCGCCCTTATATTTTGCGGTCCCGTTATGTCCCTTAGATCCGTGGTTTATACCAGGGTTCTTTGGTGCACGATCACCATCATTGCATTATGACGCTTCACTGGTTTATGCCAAGTGGGGCTTGTCATGACATGAGTAGTATCGATTAATTATGGGATTGATAAGTAGATGTTTAATTACAGCTACCTTAATACGCTTTGCAGGTAGTAGAGTTATGTCTTATAAGACATTATGATGTCGGTTGGTGTAGTACGCATGCACTATGTGTGCTACACGCTCTGTTGTATAGTCATGTTAGAATGAAGCGATTAGTTTGTCTAGCGCTAACTTTGCTCCCTTGACATGCGCAGTTTAGGAAAGAGAACGTGCGAGCTCGTTTAGAAGGTCATTTTTATTACATCTTTCATTTTGCTAATTGAAGTATTTACTATTCTGATGTTTACTTGGGATTTATTGGTATTATTATTAGCACTGTCTTAATTATATTAATTATGATGTCACTTTGTTTGTATATGGATTGCATTTTACACAGTCTGTATATTTCGTTCTACCATTTAGAATCTCACTTGTATTTAATGGGCTTTTTTGTAGCTATACCATTGCTTGAGAAAGGCTCAGTTGTGAGCTCTGAAACAACGTTATATTGTTGACTCTATTGGATAAAGATGTTAAACGTGAACGTGCTGTATGGACTTTTTTTTTTTGGATTGATTTTTGGACGTGGATCTGGGTTTGACTTGCATCTCGCTTATACTTTTGTATACGGTTGCTGCGGCATTTTTGTTTTTATTTAGTAAAATCTATGGTCGGTGCCTATATAGTACCTACCTTTTTCCATTAAAAACTAGTCAGGAAAAGAATTTTCACCAATACAACTCTGGGAGGAACTTGTGAGGCTCATACACCCCGGATCGATCGGCGGGGCTATAGTGTCTATTGTTCGCTTTTTAAACTTACATATAGGTCTATTGGACTCATATTCTCACCACATACATACGCCCTTCGTGGATGTTTCTACGATTCGCTGGTTGAGAAACATTCTGTGGTCAGACCACACCCCAGTTTATTGCGTTCTATCTATTCCTTCGCTCTTGAAACCTGTGAGACAAGGGCTTTCATAACAGCCAAACGCGTTGGTGGTATCTGTGACCATCGGCACTTTTATGTACAGAAAATAAAGCAAGCATGTTTACTTTTGATCGAGATCTCGCTGGCCTTCTACTTATTCGTTTGGCTCTTGATTCTGATGTGGGCTCTTGGCGGGAGTGAAGGGAGCCGGGGTGAGGAGGTGTAGGCTGCGCCAAGGGCAAGGAACGTAAACAGGTGCAGCTATAAAACCATTAGTAGGTGAGTTGCTGCCTTTCTTTTCATGTTTATGTGAATTTTTCTGCTGTTTGAACATAGGGGTACTTGGAGATCTTCAATGCGCAAGATTAGAGGTTAGATGTCTCTTGGAAGCATCCTGGAAATGATTTTTAGGTCGCAGCCAGCGAAAGCGGCCCTATGCACGCCTGAGCTTTACATAATCAATTCACTGGCTCACATATACCATGTATTAATATTAAAACCTTGCAAGGCAATACTATTGGCACTAAAAAAGAAGTAAGGCAAACACTTTCCACATCAGTGATTGAGCGATTATTATGACATTGTTGAAATCGGACACTCAGTTTCTTTTGGGTGATCGGATTTTTTAGATATTGCGGATTCTTTGGTTTAAATCTGTTGCTTCATTATTAAGATGCGCCCTTTTTTTTCGGACGCTCTGTAATTTGGCGAACAGAGCATAATCAGGAATAAGAATAGAGCAGGGTTATGAGGTGTGTGTGCGGACGTCATGATTTGGGATATTGTGTTAGTGGTTGCGAGTGAGGTCTGAAAAATCGCATGATCCTCGTTTTACATAGAACAGCGTTTCTGTTCTGCCTCAGTTGGCCTCCCAGGTCTAGAGAGAAGGCCGTGCGCCTGCTTGTGTCAAATCAGTTCAGCGAAACAGTATTATATTTCTTATGCAGTGAATCCTACTATAATTTAGCTGTGATTCCTTACAATTTAGCTTTAGATTAGAGATCGGAAATAGAATTATATATAGTTAGGTAAGAGATTTTTAATGGAGTAATCTACCGCGCTGTAAAAGTCATCGGTCGGGGAGCCGCGTTGTGGGGGCCCCGGGGCGATACACAGACAAGCTCTTAAAGAATATGGACGCTCAAAGTCACATAGATTAGTGTAAGGACATTTGCAATTGCGAGATAGCTTTATACTTAAGTTTTCTATGAAATATCTTCTGGTTATTGGGCAGCCTGATGAACTTATAGGATACACATCTTTTTAGTAACTGCTCAGGTCTCTTTTTCTAGGTGCAAAACTCACTTTTTAATTTACTGTTATACATTTCAGATAGGTGTTCATTTCAATTTTGGCCATTCACCTTTGTTGATATATCCACTTGTACCTTAATTAGAATCCTGCCATGTCAGCAAGGTTGATAGGTGCAAAAATACCTTGTAATATCCGAATACATTACAGATACGTGTTTTTGAATTTGGTGACTTACCAGCTTCTGTTATTGAGGCACCTTGCACTTAAATGTGTATATGCAATTTTTTAGCTCATCCAAAGGTGAATTGTAGGTGCTCAAAAAATACCTGTTTTATTATCGAAACATTACAGATTAGTTGTTTTGGTACTTTTGCCAGTAGATTTGTTGATAGAAGCCACCTTGCAGGTTGTTTAAATTTGAATCCAGCAAGTGTGTGTTACACAGGAGAATTGATAGGTGCCAATCCTTTTTTATTTCCGAATACATTACCGATTTCGTGTTTTTTGACTTTGGTTGCACTAACAAGCTTTGTTCATTTAGGCACCTTTGCACTTAATATGTGAATTACTGCAACTTTTTTTAGACACCACTGGTGAATTGTTAGGCTGCTAAAAAAAATATACACTTTTATTATCGAATACATTATGATACGTGCTTTTTTGGCACTTTTGCTCAGTCCTGTATTTGTTGTTAGAGCCACCTTGCAGTTAGAAATTTGAATCCAGCAATGGCTGTGAGTTACCACAGGTAATTTGATAGGTGCAAATAATATTACGTTTATTATCTAATAATTACAGATACGTGTTTCTTTTGACTTTAGTGCACTACAGCTTGTTCATTGAGGCATCCACATTGCATCTTAAGGTGATACTGCAATTTTTGTCCACCTCAGGTTGAATTGATAGGTGCCACAAAAAATCACCTTTTTTTATTCTATCCGAATACATTATCTATACGTGTTGTTTTGCACTTTTTGCCCAGTCCTGTGATTGTTGATAGAGCCCCTGGCTCAGTTAATTGAATCCCAGCAATTGTGTAGTTACCACAGGTGAATTGCATAGGTGCCAGAAAAAAAAATACCTTTTATTATACAAATACATTTCAGATTAGTGTTTTTTCACTTGGCGAGGCCAGCTTTGTTGAATTGTTGGAATTAATTTGCAGTGTTTTATTTGATCCAGCAATTTTGTTTTGATTTGAGGGATTTGGAATAGCTGGTGATTTGCGTCTTTTAATAAGAGGGGGGGGAGGGGGGGGGGGGGGGGGGGGGGGGAGGGGGGGGGGGGTGACTTTCAAAACTTTCCATACCTTCTCCAAATTTGTTATTTCTGTACATCGGAAGCGAAATTCAGGTTGGGAATGAGCCAGCAAGAAAGAGGGGGGTAGGGAAATGGAGGTAGAGGTAGAGAGAAGGTGCTCTTCCAGTGTGGTGACAACAACGCAAAGCCAGAGTCGTGTCACGGTTGCTAGGACGTCACGGCCTGTCATCGCTGGGTCAGGGCCTGTGAATACTCAGTAACGAAACAGCATCGAATATGTCCTTCATTGGTTTTTGCAACCTGCATCCTCATCAGTCCATACCTCCCTCGTCCTCCCAGTCACTCGGACCACGAAATGTCCAGTCATGCATAGCTCATCTCCAGCTTCGTCCGCAACATGAAGATGCCAGAAATGTCAACTCGGTGTAGTCCCACCACTGTGGCTATCTCATTTTTCTGAAAGAACCTCTTTGATGACAAAAATGCATGGTTGGGTTCCAGAAGGCATGTTAAAAGTCAGAGGCAATAGAGAAATATTGTCTGCTGCTCTGCCGCCCCAGTTTCTGATGCAATCAGAGCGAGAAGGAAGGGTCAACGCCAAAAATCCCAGGAGGTCATGTGGCAACGCCTTGGCAGTCCCTTTGATTGTAGCGCAGCTCCTGGATGCAGAATGTCAGGAGGACGAAGCTCACTGTGTTGATGATGATGATGACGGATCTTTGCGGATCAATGTGGGTTCTTTCAGAGAATTTGCTTGCGTACGCGGCTTCATCACTGGACGAGAGTGAAGACGTTGGGGTAGTGTCGTTTTCCGGGTTGGCCTCAAATATGGGAGGTTATAGAGGAGAGGTCAGAAGAAGTCCAGCTGATATGATTCCGCCAGCCACGGTCAGCGCAAACCCCGCTACCTTCGTTATCACCGTCGGCTTAAAAGGTCAGGACCTCTAAAGCTGGGCCCCTTCTTTGAGCAAGCCTCTGAATTAATCAGCGATGTCATATGCCGCCTTTGCCAGTAACATATGTAGAGGCAAGACATTAGTTGGTTAACACCACCAACATGTTAGTCACATGCAGCGAATGCATGAAGTTGAAATGGATTGGCAACATCTTGGCCAAAAAAAGGCCAGACCGACGACGGGATCCAACCACTGTCATCACGCTGCTTCCGCTCCTGTCCTGCCTCCGCCACCACCAAGGTTCCGCAGCTTGCCTTGTCACTTCAGAAGTCATGATCAGGGATCAGCCTCCGCTTCAGCTCCACCGTCGCGAAGTTACTCACCAAGGCACTCCAGAGAACCATCCTACCACACTCTTCTTCTTCCGCAAGTTTGCGACCTGCACACTGTACAAGCGGGCCAGTCAAGCCAGCAGGCCTTTTGTCATTCCGGTTTGGGAGCAGAAGGCAAACACATTATAACCCAAACCATCCCAAAGCCAAATAAGAGAATGTCGGCTATTGGCAGGCTTGATGGCCTTCGGAAATGTTTGCCTTTCCGTCTGGTGGACACTAGTTGGTTCCGCCACGTTTGGCCTTGCTGCCCTCAATACCAGTTGTCCGAGCAGGGCGGATTTCTTTGCCAGAAAAGCCTGTCTTGCCCTGGCCAGCCACTGTGTCATCTAAAATTTCATACGCGTTGTCTGGCATCTGGTCCGGAAAAGTCATTGACCACGACACAGGAATCGTAAGAACAAATGGTCAGTGCGGACAATTGCCTTGTCAGCATGAGATTGGTTGTGATCTTAGTTCTGGAAGATTGTTGGACACTCTGAAACTCAACAGGTCCGCCAGCGAACGGAGGAGGAGACGGGGACACAGATGCGGACACGGAGCTTTTCTCTCCGTCAAATTCCAAGGCCCGACAGTTTACCAATTTCAACGGTCTTCTATTAGGCAGTGGTTGGGGTCCAGAGCTAATGAGGTGGGCATTCAGCTTCAGGGTGCATCATTAGGCAATCATGGCTGTGTTGAATATTGCGGAGGCAGCGGATGATGAGGAGGTATTCTAGACAGATGTTACCTCGTCACAAGGAAATATATTGGGCTAAAAGATGAGTGAGTTTAGGCAGCCGCTTCGCCTGTCCGCGCGCTAGATTAGCTCTGTGCCTTGGCAGAGGCTTGGGAAATCAAGGCTCCATTTCCAAATGCGTGAGGATGTCCATTTCCTCAACATGATCCAGCCTTAAGGGCCCTTAAAATGAACAACAGTTACTGGGTGGCACCTCTGGATCCTACGGGAACATAACAAGCTCAGCACATTCCTTCCACCACAAATATAGAGTAAAATGCCTGGAGTATGGAGAACTCGTCGCTGATGATCAGAATGGGATAGATACATTATGTTGCGTTGCTTCATGTTCCCTCAAATGTTAACAAGGGATCAAATGTCCAGGCAAGTGGATATGCAGTAGAGTGCCAAGTGCATGTAGCGGCTCTGTCTAGCTTAGCGTAAGAAGCAGGCAAGGGTGTGGCAGAGCCTACTATGGGGTGACTCTGGAAATCTTTGTTTACACTCACAACGGATGCAATGCAACGGGCACGCACATCAAACACACAGAGATCAGTTGAAGAGTCCTGGGGGGAGTGTACGACTATCTGACGTCTCAAAAGATGTTTTTGTTCTCAATGTGTTCCGGGAGCACCTATAGACTTTGGGGTATCCAATAATTGGACACGTAATGGCCTGAGCGGTCGTCACGCATAAGACGGTGTTGTCTGTCCAGAGCCGCGTCATATATGAAGGGACTATTACAAACAAAGACGGCTCTTTCCATCAGATAAAGTGGATCGTTTGATTTCATTTAAATGAATCAGGCATGGATCTCGGGTGATGTTGTGGCCCCAATTTTCCGAGGTCCCCGGGTTTGTTGCCGGTCTACTTCACATTCCTCTTCAAACCCGAATGGTCCTCTTTTAAAAAATTTTTTTAAAAAAAGAATTTCTTACTTCAAATTTTTTATTTTCTTTTCCCAAAAAGTTATTTTGCTTGTTTTGCTGGGGAGGAGACTTAAAAGGACAGCAAGGTTTCATGACAACCACCGGTATTACCATTTACTCACTTTATCTTAAGAAGTTTTCGCATTGTCAATGGTTTTGAGGTCATGTTGCTGTGAGATAACTGCTATAAATTATGGTCATTTGAACAGAAATTGTGGCTTCTAAGTGGGGGGGGGACATTTCTCCCTCACAATTTTACTTAATAGTGGACTGAGAAGTCATAATTTATAATTTTTTTGGGTCAGTAGCTGTGAAGAATACGCAATAATCATGGTTCCTTTGGAACGAAATGTGGCTTCTAAGTGGCATATCTCCCTACACAATTATAATAGTGGCTGAGAGCATTTTTATATTTTTTTGGGTCATGCTGCTTTGAAATGCAGCAATACTACAGGTCCTGATTATAAAAAAAAAATGTTGTTTCGAACAGACATTTGTTCTTCACAATTGTCCAAAAGTTGGCTCAAGGGTTTGCTTTAAATTTTTGGGGGCATTTGCGCTTTGATATGCGCATTACTACAGGTCCTATTATAAAAAAATGTTGTTTCTAACAGAACCAATTTGTTCTTCACAATTGTCCAAAGTGGCCAAGGGTCCATGCTTTGAATTTTTTTTTTTTTTGGGGGCATTTTGCTTGAAAATGCAGCTAACTACAGGTTCTATTATAAAAAAATGTTGTTTCTAACAGGACATTTGTTCTTCACAATTGTCAAAGAGTGGCTCATGGGTGTTGGTGCTGTCAGAAACAGGAATAGGTAGGACACTGGTTAATTGACACATATTGCAAAAATGACTTGTTTTTGCAAGATCTTTAACATAGCTATCAATCCTGTATGAGACAACCCATTTAATCACAATGAAAAAAAAGAGGAAAACGAAAGACATGGTGGGATTCCATCCTATTTAAAAATGTGTTTTCTAGTATTAAAGTTACTAAAAAACTTGCTATGTACAAATAGTGGTAAAAAAATTCCTTGAATTGTACAAGGAACGGTCAGGAAACTTGACCAGATGTAGGTTATCATGAGACATGGAGTATGGAGCACAGAAGAGAACAAAGTACAGAGCAATTTCCTCCAGCACGTTGAGCAAAATGAGAAAAAGAATGCCAAGAAAAAGGGCACCTGGGTGTAAAACAGGAGCGTTAACCGACAAGTATTTCCAAGTGAAGCCTCAATTGGTCCGCACTAGAAGGGGCAAGCGGCTACCCAGGTTGACTGTGTACTGAGGAAGGCTGGAGTTCTCACACTTCCGCTTCACGCACTCTGCTTTCAGCAAGATAGTTTTCGTTGCTGCGTCATCAGGGCATTTTAACTGCGTGTTTAATAGATGACAGCGCCAGCCTGGGCTCTCACCCGCACCCACTGTAAACTCCGGCCTGGGTCATGCTGGTGCGCACAGGACAGGTATAGGCAATGTCAGTTTCACTATAAAGATTGGTGGTGAAAGACTCCTTTTTCGGCACTTTTTAATTTCTGTGGTCATACAGGTGTAAGAGTCATGACTGCGGTCCAGGACAGGGTTTGCCAATGTCCAGTTCAACTAAAAATGGTGAGTTGAAAGACTCCTTTTTCGGCACTTTTTAATTGTGGTGGTCAGACAGGTTTAAGGGTCATGCTGCGGTCCAAGGGACAGGGTTTGCCAATGTCCAGTTAACTAAACATGGTGGTTGAAAGACTCTTTTTCTGGCACTTTTTTAATCTGTGGGTCAGACAGGTTTCAAGGGTCATGCTGGGTCAAGGACAGGGTTTGCATTGTCCAGTTCAAACTAAATTGGTGGTGAAAGACTCCTTTTTCCGGCACTTTTTAATCTGGGGTCAGAAGGTTCTATCCTCTTCTCTCTCTCTCACTCTCTCGTGGTCTCGCTGTCTCTCATCTCTTCAGCTCTCTCTCTATCACTCGTCACTCTTTCTCTTCTCTCTGGCCAGGAACAGGGACGTTATATGTCAAGTTCAACTAAAATGGGTGGTGAAAGAATCCTTTTTCCGGCACTTTTAATCTGGGGTCAGACAGGTTAATGGTCATGCTGCGGTCAGGACAGGGTTTGTCAATGTCAGTTCACTAAATGGTGGTTGTAAGACTACTTTTTCCGGCATTTTTAATCTGTGGTCAGACAGGTTTAAGGGTCATGCTGCGGTCCAGGACAGGGTTTGATCAATGTCCAGAATCAACTAAAAATGGTGGTTGAAAGACTCCTTTTTCCGGCACTTTTTAATCTGGGGGTCAGACAGGTTAATGGTTTCATTACTGCGGTCCAGGGACAGTTCTAGATAATGTCCAGTTCAACTAAAATTGTGGTTCAAAGGATACTTTCATTCAAGCATTTTTAATCTTTGTGGGCTTCATGCAGGTTTTTAGGGTTCATGCTGCGTTTCCAGGCAGGGAGTATTCAAATGTCCAGTAAAGTAAAATGATGGTTCAAAAATAATTAACTGACTTCTGGCCACTTTTTTATTTGTGGGTGAAGCAGGTTTTTAAGGATCATGCCTGTGGTACAAGACGGGATTAGTGAACGGTGTGTGACGTTTTGTTTTTCTGTGGCTTTTATACTAAGTGTTGTGCCTAAGATGTAGCAGGTATCCCCATTGACTGTTGTGGGACTGTTAATTCCAACTTCTCAGCCCTGTTTGGGTGTAAGAATGAAGTGTTGTTGCTCTCCCATTTAGACTTTAATGGTCATACTCATTAATCGACTGACTCACTATCGAAAACCTTATCGATGGTGGCCGACTATCGACGATGTCGATAGCCAACGTAATCGCTCAATACTACTTTCCACTAATTTTATTCTGAATTATACAATCTCTACACTCCCAATGCCTCTCTCACTGAGAGCTATCTTTCTTGCCCTCTTGATGAAACCTTATTAGTTCTTAAGGATCAATTCTCCTCATGTGCTTGTATTGTTATTAAAAATCTCCCAGGTGGCAAGAGCCTGGGACCTGATGGCTTTATCACTAAATTTTTCAAATTACATGAAGCCTTCTCTCCCCTGAGAGTTTATTGCTTTTAATTCTATCTCAGGAGATACCCCTTTTTCCCCTCAGTCTTTGCCTGGTTTAAGGAGGACCGGGACATGAGCAAAGACCCCATAATTTGTGGCAGTTATTGAACGTCAGTGTCAAAGTATATGCTAAACTTATAACCAACAGACCAAATCCTTTTCTGCCTCATTTGAGTCACCTGGATCAGGTGGGCTTTGTCCCGGGGAGGAAGGCTTGCAACAACACTATTAAAACCTGGGCTCTTATACATTATACTCAGTCCCATAGTGTTCCACTCATGATCTTATCCCTGGATGGTAAAAAAACATTCAACAGGATCTCCTGGATCTCTTTCTCAAATGCTTCGGCATTTAGAAATGGGTCCCATCTTCAATTCTAAAATACTGGCACTTTACCAGTCCCCCTCTGCTAAACTTAAAATTAATGGATTTTTTTTTTTACACTTTCCACATACATAATGACAGTTTCCAGGGATGCCCTCTATTCCCACTCCTATATAGGTATGTATATGTATAGAACGATTACTGGCTGCGATTCGCTTCAATCTGGACATCAGGGGGATGTCTATTGGTGGCCATGAATATACCTGTTCTGCCTTTGCTGACGTGTGAATATTACAGATCCTCTTGTCTCTATGCTCCTCTTGGTGTCTTTATTGGAGCGATTTGGCCTATGGTCTAATTTTAAAATAAATGTAACTAAATCTGAATTGCTTAATATTGGCCTTTTCCTAACAGTGTGTAACAAGATCAGAGCCAACTATCCCTTTGTTTGGCCTCAAGAATCTATAACTTACTTGGGAATTCAAATTCCACCTGAGCTCTCAAAACTCTGTTCTGCAAACTTTGACCCATTACTACAAAAAATATCTTGAGACTTAGATTCATGGAATAAACAAGAGTTTTCTTGGCTTGAAAGGATTAATATCCTCAAAATGACAATTCTCCCTAGTTTACTATACCTTATGCAAACTATTCCCTTACGTAATACCTCTTCTTTTTGACGGCGGGCACAAATACTCTTTACCTCTTTGATTTGGTCAATAGGATGTCCTAGAATATACTATTTTAATCTTCTAGACATAAAGGCAAAGAGGACTTGGTCTACCGGATTGTAAAAAATATTACTTGGCTGTGACCTTCTACCGTACCTTGAACATGATGTGTCCAGATAGTGATAAGCTCTGGGTTCACCTGGCTCGGGATGTTTGCCCGTTGTCACTGGCATCTCTAGCATGGATCTGGACTTCTTCCATGATGGTTAAAAAATGTATGGGCCCCTCAAAGCCACATCAGATCTGGACATTCTATGTTGCAAATTTTCTTGAAAATGTGAAGATTTGCTACCAAATTTTCAAGCCCCCTAATGTCGTAAAAAATATGCTAGTCAGAAACTATTTTGAGTGCTATAACTGTCTTACACACAGAAATTTTTGGACTTTGAAAATGGCATTTTTTTCAAAATTTTCACAACATTTTGAAATTTTGCACAAATAAACAAGAACTGTATGGACCAAAATTTAGTATTAACTTAAACACAATGGGCGACATGTATGGATGGGGCTGCGGAGATATCTGGCGTTGTCACGTCAGAGGAGGTGCAGTGGGCCCTGATTGCCACCCAGCCCACTGTCCCTGCCTACTTGGCGTGCTGCCCTAGACGGCAGACCCCAACTGGACGACAGCCCCTACGCTTCTAAGTGCAGGGCCGTCAGGGAAACTCAAAGTCCAACAGTCCGGGTCAGTCACAGTACGGGAACGTATATGCCAAGAAACATAAGTCAAAAGAATAGTCAAAAACAAGCCGGGGTCCAAATACGGTCAGGAGCGTAGTACAAAATCGGAGGTAAAGGCGAGGTCAGGAAGCGAGCCGAAGTCAGAAATCAGGAGAGCAAATATGAACAGGAAACAGAGGAAAAAGCAAGGGGAAACCTTTCTCAGGCAAGGACTGAGAGAAATGAGGGAGTTTAAATAAGGAACCCAGAGCCCGCCCCAGCAGACGATTGGTGCGGCCTCCGGGTCCCCCTATTGGCCAGTGCGATACACCCTCTGACTTGATGAGGAGCCGAGCTGTCACTTCTAAGCTCATCAGCCCGGCTTCTCCCTGGGTGTGTCGACTGACCAGAGCGATTAACCCCTACCGTGCCTTGCTGCTTCAGGGTGGAAACGTGCATCGTGACAGGCGTCTTTTCAGCCCGAGATCAGGCCCGTTCATACATTTTTTTTTCCAACATGTTTTTATTAAAGAATTTTTGTAGAGAGTTAGAAACATCAAGAACAATTTAAGGGTGATTGAATACAGTGGAACAATCTGTTTCTCCCCCGCATATTACATGGTCATTTCAAGTACAGCGAAAAGAAATTGCAATGACAGTGGTTATACAATTGTGAAGTGGCAATAATCAGTCCTGATGCGGAGAGTGGAAAAGTTCGACATTGCCACAATCGGGCTTCACATGTAGTTTTTTTAATGCCCGTGATATGCATCACTGTAAATGGAAGAGGCAGAAAAAACCCACAACTAAAATGTTGGTATGGTTTTTGTAGTAGGGCGAGGTAGAGGGAGAAGATAGGACCGATGTCGCCCAAAGCGACCCTTAAAGAGTACCCCGGCCCATAGTTTTAGCAAAGGTTGCTGGCGTAGCTTTTTTTAGTTCCCTTAAAGTGGATGTTAATGTTCCAGGCCCAGTGATCGCTCCTAGGCAGCATGGGGAAATTTAGGAGGGCAGTACAGAAAACATAAAAAAGGGGTGGGGGAAAAAAGGGGGGGGGGGGGCGTGGGGGGGGGGGGGAGGACGTCTGGCACATCCGTGGAAGTGAGAGATCCACTATCATTTTTGTTTTGATGACGCACCACATTTCTGGAAGGTGAAGGTTCCCGTTAGGGTCTCCTCTGCTTTTTGGGTATTGCAAGTACCCAGGGGTAAGGCTAAAACATTTTTTTTTTGGTTTTGATCAAATTAGAGCTGGGGCATAACAATAAATTTTTCTCCAAAATTTTGGTAAACTGTTTCCCTTTCTGTTTTTAAAAAGGGAATGTTCCCAAAATCCATCCGAATAGATGAATAGTTTTTTCTAAGAATATTTGTGCGTCGGTGGGGGGAGGACCCACTTTGGCAATAGGGACTTTTTGCGCTGCAGATATTAGTATAACAATTTTTTTGGGTGTCAAAGAAGGCGGGGGATCCGGCAGGGAGGATCCAAATATGTACCATTAAAAGGGTAAGGGCGGGGGGGGGGTAGAGGGGAAATAAAAATGAGCGGACCCGAGCCAAAAAGTTTTATGGAGGGGCATGCCCAAAAGGCAATGTTAGGTCCATAGGGGAAAAAGGGTTTTTTGGGCATGGTGTGTAGATGAGGGGGGCCCATAGGTAACCCCTTTGGGGAGATGTATCCCCATGGCTATCAAAATCTTTTCCCTTTTGGAATAAAGGGGAAAATAATTTATTCCAATGTTAGAGAGGGGGGGAAGTTTTCTGGTAAATTGGGCGATTGATCGGACCATACAGATCCCCCCTGTGCGGGGGAGGCGAGTCTAGTGGTGACGTAGAGATTTAGTATCGTGTGATTGGCCTTTGGATGTGTGAGGGGGTAATTTTAAGCTGGAAGGGGCCTCCCATCTCGATCCTAAGGTCTTGATGACTCTTGCATAAACGCAGGCTTCAGGAATAGATGGATGGGTTAAGAGGGGTACTTCAATTTTGGCTTATTAAAGGGGATAGGTTTTTCGTGGCTGGGTCTAGGAGGTCACCAAACTTGCCTCCCCCCTCCCTGTTGCCAAGGAGGAATTGCCAGCCCCCCCGCCCGCCCGGGAAAGGGTTTGGGGGTTCCCCTGTAGTGGTAGTAAAAATGGTATCTGGGGCTAAGTCCCCAAAAGTCGTTTTTTGCTTTGGCCATCCCTTCCATGCTTGTTTATGGGGGGGTTTGTTTTTGAGGTTTTTTGGTATGTCGGGGAATGATAGATGCAATAAGCTAACAAGGGATAGTTTGGCGTTAATTTGGTCAAATTTTAAGTTGGTGTAATGAGGTGTTTATAGCCAGTCCCAATAACCCTGAGCTGAGTTGCAAAATTATAGAGTTGGAGCTGGGAAAAATTTTCCCCCATTCTTTTATGTTGCCCAGAGAACTTTCAGGGCGCCTCTGGGTCTGCGATTGTTCATATGAATCTTGAAAGCAGGGTTTTACCATCGCAGGTCCTTGGTGAAGGGTTTTAAAAAGGAGGATTGGGAAAATGAAATAAGTTTAGGAAAATATGATGATTTGTTTATTTTGGCTCCCCCCGGGGGGGATATTTGGGGGGAGATTTTTCCAGGTGCAAAAAAGGTGTTTTTTAGGGACCGGAGGAACGGTTTGATATTTGTGAGATGGGGAAACCCGCCTTTCTGGTGATCTAAACCCCCTAGGTTGTGAGGAACTCTTGCCATTTGAATGGGAAGTTTCCCCTAAGGGGCATGGTTTACCCTTTAGAAGGAGAGTTCGGTTTTTTGTTCATTACCTTTTAAGCTGATAACCCCCCGTATTTTTGAATTTCAAAAATAACCCGGTGGCGTCGACTGGGTTGGAAATGTTAACATTTTATCGTCCGCAAATGCGATAATTTGATTTTTTTGGAGCCCCGTCTGATGCATGAATGGGGGTCCCCCATTTTGAGGCGGCGAATTAAGGGGTCTTTCAAGTTGAAGAGGAGGGGGGAGGTGGCAACCCCACGTGTGCCCCTTAAATGGGATTGAGTTAGAATTGAGGATTTATGTGAGGGCGGGGGGGGTGGAATTGGTCTGGATTTTTGGGAGGGAAGTCAAAAAGGGGTGTTTCCAAATCCTCGTGATAGGGTAGTGTTAGGAATTTTCCTGAGAAGAGTCAAAAGCCTTTTTGGCACAAGACTCAGCGCTGAATGGGGCTTGACGATCAGGATTTGGGTTGTGACTGCGATTGCTGGCGGGCGTACGGTGGAGGGTTTTTTTGTTTTTAGAATCCCAAAGTGAGGGAGGTAAGAGGGGCTTATAATTGCTTCAGGGTCTGCAATATTTTTGTTAGGGTTTTGTAGTTTGGTTTTTAAAAAAGGGGTATGGGGCGGTACGACTGGGGTAAAGTTGGCTCCCTGTGCGTTTCGGGGAGAAGAATGGTTTTGGATTCATAGAATTCTGGGGGGGGTTTTTATTTCACTTTATTTGCGTTTTTAAAGTATGTGGTTTTTGGGGATGATTACTGGGGTTTCAAGAGGTTTAAAATTCTGACGGCAGACCGTCTGGGCCCGGGGTCTTTTGGTAGGGAAGGCGGGGGGGAGCGCCTGCCGACCTCAGTTTTCCCTGATGTCAGTGTCTAAAAAGTAGATTTAAAGGGAAATGGTGGGTCCCCCCCAAACGGGCAATGCTTTTTTTTTGGGGGCTTGTCATATAGTAACAAATTTATAGAAATTTAACACTCCAGTTGAGATGCAATGAAAATAATAATTTTTTTTTTAACTGCTCCAACAAAGGTATGTAAAGAATATACAAGGATGACTTTTTGGTCAGTAAAGACCCAAATTTTTCCTAAAACCCCCCCGGGGGGGGTACCCGGGGCCGGGTTTTTTCCCTGCCTCCTGTCATTTTTCAATTTTGGGCCTATTCGAAAAAGGTCATACTGACCGAAAGTCATCCTTGTCACTATGTCTTAACTCTCTTGTTGGAGCAGTTAAAAAAAATTTTACTTCATTGATCTCAACTGGAGTGCTGTCAAATTCTATAAATGTTAAAAATTTTCTGTCGTCCGAGGACATGTTGGGTAGATTTTTCACTGTTTAAAGAGACCAAGTGCCCGCAAGTCGTAGGGGGCCCCCCCCCCTTTGTAGAATCTGTGAAGTACCGGGTTAATATTCGTTGGATGGTTCACAGTATCTGGGAGGGTGTTGGGGGGGTCGGGCCTGAGGTTTAAAAAATAGGATTTGGACTGGTTTGATTTCCCTGCCCTTTTCTAAAAGGGAAACCCAAACCCTATTCCCCCCCTGAAGTTCTTTTTTCTGAGCCTTATTCCCCCTTTTTCTTGTCCTTGTAAAAGTCTCCAATAATGATTTGGTAGAGGGGTATTTTCTTTATTTTCCTGGGTGGGCTTAATCAGGTATTCCCGAGGGGCCCTAGTGTAAGATCTGTGTTTAAGGTTGGAAAAATTTTTCTGTGTTTCCCTTCGTTTGAAGGCTAGATAGGAGATTATATGGCCTCGCATTACTGCTTTTGAGGCTGGCCAGTAGGTGCCGATGTCTCCTAATTGGTCTAAATTATCATTTTGGGAAATTAGACCAAGGGGTTTGTGAGATAGTTTTTTAAAATCTTCTGAGTGGATCAGGTATGAAGGAAATCTCCAGTTAAAGGAGCGTGGTGTCCGGGTCCTGTCTATTAGGTCAAATGTTACCGGGGCGTGGTCGGAAATTATAATATTCTCTATGGTGGCCCGCTGCACAGATTGGAAACTTTGCACCGGTGTTAGAAAAAGGTCGATTCTAGATTGGCTATCATACACTGCGGAGCGGAATGTGTAATCTCTGGAAGAGAGGTTCTGAGCACGCCAGTGGTCACAATTGGAGAAGCGAGTCATGAGGGAGAGGACCACAGAGGCCGCTGGCAGATCTTGGGTGGTTGGAGTTGTTCTATCTATGTTTGGTTGTAGTGTCATGTTGAAATCGTCCCCCACGATTAATGTGTGTAATTGTTTTCCTAATAGAAAATTAAACAGGGAAGAGTAGAATTCAGCATTGGGGTGATTAGGGGCATAGATATTGCGAAGGGAATAGCGAGTGTCATGTATAGTGACGTCCATGTAGAGGAAGCGCCCCGAGGGATCTGCATATGAATCGTGTATTCTCGGGGAGAGAAGGTTGTGAAATAGGATCGCTACCCCGTGCGATTTTGAGGAGTGAGATGCTGTGTGACAACTGCCCAGCCAGGAGGCCTTTAAGCATCCCCCGTTATCCTGCCTCCAGTGTGTTTCCTGAAGGAAGATAATGTGTGCCCCCAGTCTCCTTAGGTGAGTAACAATTTTTTTGCGTTTGATTGGTGTGTTAAGCCCTGCCACGTTCCACGTAACAAAACGAAGAGGTTTGTTTGTGTGGGCGTGAGCTGTCAGTGTGGAAAGGGTTGTACTCATCCTACTCCGGATGGTGTGGTAGCTGTGGGGTGTCTTGGTTGTAGCTCAGTGAAGGAGGGTTTCCCCCCCTCCCAGCGAGCAGCGGATATCCTCCCGGGGGGAGCTCTCCGGGTGGCCAGACGCCCCCCCCCCCCCCAAGGGGTAGGTGGAGTTCCCAGGGTAAAGAAACAACTAGGGGGAAGAGAAGGGGAAAGGCAAAGGTTAACAACAAGTATTGGTTAAGTTGCGTGGTTACAAGAAAAAAGGTTCGGTGGGGTCCGAATTTTAACAGGTTTTGAATACGTGATTTAATCCGGTTCGTGCGGAATCAGGCGCTGGCGGGCTTCTTCCGGATTATCAAAGATGCTCTGTAGGGATTAGCCCAAAGGGAAGCAGCCCTTTAGTGTGAAACACGGCAAAGTTTATTGTAGCACTCCACAAAACATGAAAAATAAACGGGAAGGCTTGCTTCAGCCCAAAAAAAAGACATCTGAAAACACAGTCACTGGTAAACAGCACAGTACCGTACTCTGAATCTCTGGGCAAAAGGGAACCGCATGCAGGTTTCAGTCGTTTCCCTCTATGGAATGCAAGGCCCAGCTCTGGCTCCCCGGCAAACATTCGCCTCCTCTGAGCAGTTTTGACCAAGGTAAGGAACCACACCCACTCTCACCTGAGCCTGCTGGCCTTTATATAGGGCAGGTAAGCCGAGGACTGGATGTGGGAGCAGCCCGTACCACCCTACTCTCCGGACTGCTCAAATCAAGCCCGACCCGGGGTCACGGCATTATTGCCATACTACATATACAAAAAACCCGTGTTTAGTGGCCTGCTGCCGCTGACACCAAAACAAAGGGCTTTATTTCACCGATCTTAAGCAGATCGGTGACACATAACCTCCGTCAATAACGGCACCCTTTTGCCTTCCTACATACCCCCCCCTCTCCCAATGCCGGGGACTGGGCACACTACAGCCATCAAACTATATACCCTAGACAGGGCATCTGCATTCCCCTGCAGCTTGCCCGGCCTGTGCTCCACGAGAAATTAAAATCCTGCAGAGCCAGGAACCAATGGGTGACCCTGGCATTGTTTCCCTTTTTTTCCCCTTTAAACCATTTTAAAAGGGGCATGATCTGTCACCAATCTAAATTTCCGCCCCAGGAGGTAGTACCGAAGAAATCGAGCGCCCATTTAAAATGGCCAAGCATTCCCTCTCAATAATGGAGTAATTCCGCTCGGCAGGGGACAGCTTCCTGCTGAGGAAACTCACGGGAGGGTTCCCTCCCCATTGATAACCTGGGACATTATGCTCCTAGGCCAATCTCTGAGGCATCTGTTTGTACACAAATTCTCGCGAGAAATTGGGGCCACCAATACTGGTGTCTCATAGGGCTGACTTCAAGTTTTGGAAGGCCCTCCTAAAGCCTCTGGGGACCATTTGATCATGGCGGATTTGACACCCTTCGTTAGGGTCAGTTAGGGGCACCGCCCATCTCGGCGAACTTAGGGATAACCGCCGGTAATATCCCACAACCCCTAGAAACCTCTCACTTGTTTCTTATTGAGGGGGCGGGGCCAGGTTTGGATGGCTTCTATTTTGTTCACTTGAGCTTTATTTCCCTCTTCCCACGAAATACCCCAAGTAACGGGCCTCCTCCATCCCTACGGCGCACTTACTGGGGTTTATGGTGAACCCCCCTTTCCTTAGCGGCATCTAGGACAGCTTGGATCTTCTTAAGGTGACCCCTCCAATCTCGGCTGAAACACTATGTCATCAAGGTAGGCTGACGCATATGCCCTGTGGGGACCTAAGATCCTATCCATCGCCCTCTGGAAGGTGGCGGGAGCCCCCTGCAACCCAAATGGCAATTCTTACATATTGGAAGGAAAACCCGTCTGGTGTAGAAATTGCAGTCTTTCTTGGGCCTCCTTGGCTAAGGGATCTGCCAATACCCCTTAGACAGGTCTACGGTGGTGATATTACCGGGCTGGCCCTAAACCTCTCAATTTAAACTCATCCACCCGGGGCATGGGGTATGCATCGACCCTTTGGGTACCTCATTTAGTTTACGGTAGTCATTGCAGAAGCGCCACTCACCGTTGGGTTTTGGCACTAACACGATGGGGCTGGACCATCCGCTCTTAGACTCCTCTATCACCCCTAATATATAGGGCTGGTAAGCCCAGGACTGGATGTGGGAGCAGCCCGTCCCACCCAACTCTACAGACTGCTCCAATAAAGCCCGACCCGGATCACGGCATTATTGCCATACAACTATACAAAACCTGTGTCAGTGGCCTGCTGCCGCTGACAACAAAACAAATGGGCTTTATTTCACCGATCTTAAGCAGATCGGTGACACATAACGTCCGTCAATAACGGCACCTTGTGCCTTCCTACAGCTTGTTTTGCCATTGGTGGTCACCCGCAGGCGGGCTGGATAGAGGAGCTGAAAGCGGATATTGCGCTCATAGAGTAGACGGCATAGTGGGGTGAAGGGCCTTTTTTTAGAGGTTACAGAAGCAGAAAAGTCCTGAAGATGAGAATGGTTTTTTCCGTTCACAGTGAGGGAACATTGGTTGCGGTAAGCCTTCGTACCATCCTTCACGGTCCAGTTCGCGTATCTTGTTATGGCTTGGCGGGGGTTTACCCTCTCTCTCCCCCCGAGGTTGGGCCCAAACGATGTGCTCTTTCTATGTAGAGGGGGGTCCGGTGGCAAAGTCCAATTGTAGGGCTGATGCTAAGTCCTTGGCCAGGTAAAGAGGAAGTGCTTCCGGTGTTACTGTTTCTGGTATCCCAACAAAGCGCAGATTGTTGCGGCGCTCGCGGTTTTCGAGATCTTCCAATTTGTCACGAAGGATAATGGTTGCGTTTTGATTTTGTGAGATGTCGTGTTCCGTGGCAGTGACATTTGATTCACAGGAGGCTACTCTTGCCTCAAGGTCTACAATCCTCTGGGTGTTGGCAGTTATCTGCGCTAGAGCAGAGTTGACTGAGGCCTGGATCATATCAATTCGCTTGTCAAAGTATGGTGTCATAAGACGACAGACCTCCTGCGTCATAGTTGCCGCCTGATCAGCTTCCGATGTGTGAGAGGTTGCCGGGCTTGCCGGGGGAGATAGGTTAGGTGGTGTAATATCGTTGGTGCTGAGGAGGATCTGTGACCCTTCTGCGGCTGGACTCTTAGAAGGGTTAGATTTCGGCATTGTTTTGTCTTTCGATGCCTGGCCTCTGGTTACGACAGATGGAGATGTAGGTGGAATTTGAGATAGTCTCTTTTGTCGTTGCGCTAGTGGAGCGTATGGGTTGTGTAAGAACTTGTCCATTATGGGCCAAAGGAGAGAGAGAGAGATGGCTGTCCGCGGATATTTCAGACCCTAGACCCCCCCGTTGTTGGTTTTCACTTCCTCATGGGAAGAAGTGGATTGGAGGGTATTGCAATAATAGGGGGTCGTAGTGGTTAGATCGGTAGTGTTCACGGCGTTCTAATTCGCTGAGCAAACGTATTGAGTTGTAGCGATTTGGTTCTCCACTGAGGACTGTCAGTGAACAGGTGGAATGTTAACTTAGACAGAGTGGAAGTATAGAGCAGTAATTCCGTGGTTGTCCACAAGGTGTCGCTGTGGGATCGGCTTTTTAGCAGCTAAGTAATCAGGCGTGGTTGGTTGTGTTGTCGGTGGTGAATTGGGAGGGGGGTTCAGAGCGGGTGGAGGCTCAGACAGCTTGGAGTGCCTAAAATGGAGTCTGTTCCCGCCAAGAGGTGTAATGGTGGGGGAAAGGATCAGCGTTATCTCTGGGACAGTTGAGTTTGCAGTTGCCTGAGGGTGCAATTTACCGTAGATGATGAATGAGCGGCTTGGGTGGTCTTTTTGCCCGGCTCTGGTGTAGTTATTCTTTTAGCAGAGATCTTCTAGGTAGACACACATTTCCCTCACTAGGCCAGCAGATTTCCCTATGAAAGATGGCTACCCTTCCCACCACTGCTCGTGGTCGCTCAGGGAGAAGTATGGGCACAAAGAATTTAAAGGCAGCTGGTCAGGTCAGTTCACGGGTCACAGTTCTCCCACCTGTTGTCTCGACGGAACAACTTCGCGGTCGTTGGTTTAACGAGGATCGTCTTGGGCCCGCAGTGTGCACTTGCTGAGCCTATCCTCTCGTGGCTGTTGTGGCCACGTGAGTCCTCGATCGGAGATCAGCTGCGCACGCTGTGCGGAGGTGGTGGGCACCTCAGTGTCCGTCAGGCGAGATACCTGCGAGCGATGTTGCAGTGCTGGGCTGCTGGCGATACCGCTGCGGGTGGTGGAGACCCGGGCGGCGCGGCCTGCCGCGCGCGTGGCGTGGAAGCCGGTGGCGGTATTCTGTAATATGGCCAAAGCTACTGCTTTTTCGGAATCGATTTCGGTTCTAGAGGGCCCGCTCCAGTAAGTGAGGCGGCTGAGGGGAGCGCGTTACCTCGATCTCTCCTGTGCTTGTCCAAGCTGTTGATCCGCCGCGCCTGTTCGTCGCTGGTTTGGGATCAGGTACGCTGTTCCGCTGTGGCGCGGGAGCGTCAGTGCGGCTTGCTCGGGAAAAGGTCAGGGTGGTCCGGTCTCGGGATGCCGTTCCGGATCCCCCCTTTGGGTAAGGTCCGAGGCTGTTGCGAGGCCGTGGAGTGCGAGATGCTGCCTGTTATTAGATGCAGGTGCGCAGGCTGTTTCTTCTCCCGCCCTAAGATGGCCGCCGCAGTAAGCGGCAGGGCCAGGCGAAATCTGGATTGATCTCTCTGGCTACCGGGGATAATTTTTGGGCTCCCAACGCGGGCGTACCGTGTGCAGCAAGTCTTCACGCAGCTTGTCCTCTTGTTAGGTGGTGGTGTGAGAGGTTTGTGCCGCTGTTTTAGCCGGCTGCTGGGAGGTTGCGCTGGGGAGCTCGGTAAAATGCGGCCACATCCAGTAGTCCCGCCCCCGGAAGTCCTGTTCATACATTTTTAAGTCTCCTGTACGCCACTCCTGGGCGCATTACATAGTGCCTGCGGCACGGGAGGCAGGGCGCACTAGAACTGTAGCGAAGCTATATATTTGTAGCTTCGCTACGACATTTATGGGTGCATTAGAGCTGGGACAGGTATACCACTTTCAAAGTGGTATACCTGATCCAGAAATGTCGCCTGAGCGCTGGAATGTGCCTGATTTGTGACCTGCTGTAGAGCCTATTCTATGCTTTTATTATGTGCATGAAATTTGGCGTCTTAACGCCAAATATCCTGCATGTCTCCCAATGTGTCACGAGAAAACAGTCTTTGAATCAAATGGATAGGTAAAAGAATCAAAAAGTTAAAATAACTGCAAATAATGATATCTACAGTCAAGACTGCAAAAATATGCTGGCCTATGCCATTCTTAACCAGTTCCTGAGCAGGCTGTTTACCTCCCTGCCTGACCAGTCACATTTTCCTTTTCCTTAGTGCATACAGGTTTGAACGCTTTTTCGCTTTCAGTTATTCTTTATTTTTACGTAAATTATTTATTTTTACATCACTTCCTGCTAGTCTGTATATACAGCACTCGTTTAGCAATCTGGTAGACAGGGACATTAATAATTCATCCCTGTCTTCTCAGTAGAGAGCCAGCTATCTCTGGTAGTTGGCTCTCCACTGACACAACTGTACAATTAGTGTAAACACGCCAAACAAAACAATACTACCCAAATATTATAATAAACACACAATGAATTTTATTGAAATATACACTTATAGAGACACAAAAAACACATCCAGCGGTGCTTGAGTACTGAAGACAATATAAAACTGAGAAACAGAGTACCCCACACTGAATGAGAGTAAATCTGATGCAAGTAATACAACCCCAACATCAATTCATATAGAAAATACATATACAGTTGAAACCAGAAGTTTACATACACGATACAAAAAAGGCACATATGCATGTTTTTCTCACTATCTGACATGAAATCAGAATAAACCTTACCCGTTTAGGTTAATTAGGATTAAGTTTACATAAATTTCATTAGTATTTGTTAGCATTGCCCTTAAACTGTATATCTTTTGGATATCCTTCCACAAGCTTTTCTCAACAGTTGGTAGGAAGTTTGGCCCATTCCTCCTGACAAAACTGTTGTATCAGAGTCATGTTTGTAGGTCGACTTACTCACACCTGCCTTTTCAGCTTTGCCCATAAATTTTCAATAGGATTGAGATCAGGGCTTTATGAAGGCCACTACAAAACATTGACTTGGTTATCCTTAAGCCACTTTGTAACCAGTTTGGCAGTATGCTTTTGGTCATTGTCCATTTAGAAGACCCATTTCCGCCCAAGCTTTAACGTTCTGGCTGATGTCTTGAGATGTTGCTTCTGTATTGCCACATAATCTTTTTTCCTCATGATGTCATCTATTTTCTGAAGTGCACCAGTCCCTCGTGCAACAAAACAACCCCACGACATGATGCTGCCACCCCTGTGTTTTCACAGGGATGGTGTTCTAAGGCTTCCAAGCTTCTCCCTTTTTCCTCCAAATGTAACAATGGTCATTATAGCCAAACAGTTAAATTTTAGTTACATCAGACCACAGGATATGCCTCCAAAAATATAGGTCTTTGTTCCTGTGTGCATTTTCAAACATTAACCTGGCTTTTAAATGTTTCTTTTGGAGTAATGGCTTCTTCCTGGCAGAGTGACCTTTCAGTCCATGTTGAGGCAGTACTTGTTTCGCTGTGGATAATGACACAATCTTAGCAGCTTCCGCCAGCATCTTCACAAGGTCTTTTGATTTTGTTCTTGGGTTGATATGCACATGTCGGATTAAAGCACATTCATCGCTGAGACACAGAACCCATCGCCTTTCTGAGCTGTACGATTGCTGGACATTCCCATCTTGTTTGTACTTGTGTATAATTGTTTGTAAAGATGAAGCAGGCATCTTTAGGTATCTGGAAATTGAACTCAAGGATGAAGGACTTGTGCAAGTCCACAATTCTTTTCCTTGGCTGATTTATTTATACTTTCCCATGATGTTCCACATTGAAGCAGTCTGTTTCTGGAGTGTGATAAAATTACAACCCCAGGTGTGTCTCTAATTAACTCAGCTGGTGCCAATAAACCTATCAGAAGCGTCCAAAGACATGACATCATTATATGGTCTGTCTCAAATAGTTTAAAAGCATAGTAATCCTAGTATATGTAAACTTTTAACAGAAAGTAATAAAAATGCCTTAAAAATTCTCTCTCTCATTATTCTGGCATTTGGCAAATATAAATAATTTGGCCTAAAACGGGTAAGGTTGATTCTGATTTCATGTCAGATAGTGAGAAAAACATGCATATTTGTCTTTTTATATAGTGTATGTAAATTTCTGGTTTCAACTGTATATTGTATATGACATATAATCTATGCCAACATCAATAAATAAGAAAAAAGAGATGCAGACTAAATGGTGCCAGGAGGCAACCCAATGCGCTTTTCGCGAGATTCATTTGTTTTTTATTATGTTTCTATATGTGTATATTTGAATAAAATTCATCATGTGTTTATTATATAGTTTGGGTAGTGTTGTTTTATTTGGCCTGTTTACATGTTGTATTATACTCACTTTTTTGTACAGTGATTAGTACCGTTGTTTGATCGGCGGCTGTACAATTTAGTGTGCAGCTACGATCTCTGCACAGACATTCCAGAATATATATAAAGCCACCGCACAGATATTTATAGTCAACTGGATGGTCTGCCAGGCATTAAAGAAAGGAACTGTTAAAGCCTGTGGAAAAACATAAGAACAGAGATTCCTACTATGATGAATATAGAATTGGATCCAAGGTCTCATAATTAAACCCCAGGACTCACTCAGAATATGTTCCCACAGGAAATTAATAATTACTCGCTCACTCCAGATATCTAGACAGCCATTTGGTGCAAAGGAAGGCAATCTCACCAGGTCAAGCCTTAAAGCCAGCATCTAAGGGGCCAAAATAGAGATTTCTTTAAAGCATCAAAGTAGGTGGGGTAGATGCCCCAGAACCGAAGTTAAATATGGAATTATGGGAATACAATACGTAATACATGTATACTGGTTTCATATTTGGAAACTCAGAAAAGAGACGCACATCTTCATGCGTCTCCCTCCTTCCTGGGAATCAGGGGTTAAGAGAAACAGAAAACATCCAGCAGGAACCTGGCAGCAAAGCCGTTTTTGGTATCAGAACGTAACTGGGGTGTAGACAGGTCTGATGATACCAGCGGCACCTTTATGTGACCTCCCTGGGAGAAGTTAGGACCCCCTTTAGGTTACAGGTCCAAGCACTCAGCCCAGGGGTGAAGTGAGGGCACCAAGCCATCTCATGGACATGAGGCATTGTGAGAGGGTTTGACCAGATTAGGATAAAACCATGTGCTAAGCAGCAGCTAGTTGTTGTCTTTTTAGGAGGTTATACCAGCTACCTTATCAGAAGGAACCAGGAACTCACTTGTGTCACTCCCCCCATATGACTGCACAGAGCTAAGGCCTAAACACCAGGTACTGAATTATCTGTCTTATTCTATTTGGAACCCCATCCCTGTACTTGCATCTATGACCAATGTATATATCTGTATCCACTGTGTAAGTAGTGTCTTGTCTAGTGTTCCTATAAGGCAATGAAATATTCAGAATTAATCTTAGGCTGCTCTTTTATCTTGATCCACAAATCCACACATCCGTGTTTTACATTATATGCTACTAGGGCTGATTTCTGGCCCAATATAATCTCGTTAATGGACCGAGCTTATATCTAACGAGGAACTGGTGGAAGTCTACGGGCTGAGAGAGTCCTAACTAGTTCCACATTGGCAGTCGCCTGGGCTCTCCTCTTTTGCTTCTCGTGCCTCCCTGTGCCCACGTGGACAGGGGGTGTCTCTGATACTGTATCTAGATGACCCCTAGAGGGTGCAGAACGTCACATATTGGGTCACGTGTGAGGCAGCACCTCAGGGTCTTCAAACAATGCAAAACTTATGACTTTTTTTCAAAGATTAGAAAACCGGGTGCAGGTGGAGTGCAAATACAGGCTCCTTCTACGCCTGTTACTTGTAGCATAGAGAGTAAAACACTCCTAGTATTGTGCAAAAAAACAATATCCTTTATTAGGCTTCTTTCTGAGCCAAACACTTGTAAAAATATACTAAGTGACAAAGCAAAGTATAAAAGATAAAAGAGCACTTGCGGTTATGTGGTCTCCAATTCAGGAGTATCCTTGTAAAGAAATGTCCATAAGGCTTTAAGCAAAGCTCATAGCGGAGAAAGTTTTCAGTCCTGTAACGGCATGTTCAGGCGTGTTCACAGATACGTCAAGCTAGTATTTAAATCCTCATGTCATATCTGCAGAGTGGCGGAGCCCCGAAACGTCGCGCTTAGTTGCAAGCACCTGGACATGCCGTTACAGGACTGAAAACTTTCTCCGCTATGAGCTTTGCTTAAAGCCTTATGGACATTTCATTACAAGGATACTCCTGAATTGGAGACCACAAAACCGCAAGTGCTCTTTTATCTTTGATACTTTGCTTTGTCACTTAGTATATTTTTACAAGTGTTTGGCTCAGAAAGAAGCCTAATAAAGGATATAGTTTTTTGCACAATACTAGGAGTGTTTTACTCTTTATGCACCTCAGGGTCTTGATATGTTGACCTGTGACACCTACAAGGCATGTGTACCAATTAGGTACTAAACCCTTTATATACCAAATACAATGGAGCAACACAATATAAGGTATTTTAAGCATATAACTAGAGATGGGCGAATTTCCCGGAATTCGGTTCGTTCACTTCGCCGAATTTCTCGGCAAAAAATAACTTCGTTCCGAATTACTTTGGGACGAATCACGTTAAAAAACAGCTATTTCCAGGCTGCACAGAGCCTGCAGGGTGCTGTAGAACGTTGTGCCATGCTTAGATATGCAGAGGGAGCTTGGTTTGGTCTTCATACAATGTTGTGTTTTAGTATGACACGCAGATGACTGCCGCCGCTCTTAGAATCGCTTCACTCTAAAATTCCCTGGGCACTTAAGAGGGCAAAACTGACCAAAAATCTGAAGGGGGAATGTAGCCTGATAAAGTCATGGCAGCAACAGCTGGAAAAAAACAAGCTGAGGGCTCAGGTGGCAACATCAGTGACAGAGTGTGGAGGTGACGGCGGCAGCCACAGCAGCATGAGGTCAGAGAGTGGCACAATGACATTCTGGAGGTGGCAAAAACAGGAGTAGGCCACAGAGTGGCACAATGACACAGTGTGGAGTTGACGGCATCAACAGCAGCAGCAGCATGAGGTCAGACAGTGGCACAATGACATTCTAGAGGTGGCAAAAACAGGAGTAGGCCACAGAGTGGCACAATGACACAGTGTGTAGGTCACGGCATCAGCCACAGCAGCAGCATGAGGTCAGACAGTGGCACAATGACAGTGTGTAGGTCACGGCAGCAGCCACAGCAGCAGCATGAGGTCAGACAGTGGCACAATGACACAGTGTGTAGGTCACGGCAGCAGCCACAGCAGCAGCATGAGGTCAGACAGTGGCACAATGACAGAGTGTGTAGGTAATTGCATCAGCCACAGCAGCAGAATTAGGTCATACAGTGGCACATGCGTGTGTAGGTCACGGCACAGCCCAGCAGCAGATGAGTCAACAGTGGCACAATGACACAGTGTGTAGGTCACGGCAGCAGCCACAGCAGCAGCATGAGGTCAGACAGTGGCACAATGACAATCTGGAGTGGCAAAAACTGGAGTAGGCCACAGCGTGGCACAATGACAGAGAGTGAAGGTGACGGCGGCAGCAGCATGAGGTCAGACAGTGGCACAATGACAGAGTGTGGAGGTGGGTGGCAATACCAGTCCCTGGTAAAGATGGTTGGTGGCAGATGGAGAAACTGTCAGCAGATGTGTGGCATCAGGCGGGTGGCGGCATCAGATTAGTGGCTAAGGCAGGTAGTTTGAACCCAGACTCATTTCACAGTTTGGGTGAGGCGTCATGGCCAGGGCCGTCTTAACACCATCATGGGTCCCTGGGCAGAGCTGTTCACTGGGCCCCCCAACCAACATTTATCAATATTATCTAAGGGTATGTTCATACGGTGCATTTCGCGGCAATTTGCACTTTAATACAGCCGAAATGCGCGTCGCAATTACGGTAAAGCTGATTGGCTGCTATGAATGCTGATTGGTTGCTATTGGCAACAAAAACAGACTATTAGACCGTTTTCTTGAATGAAGCCCATTATGCTTAACCCCTAAAATCAATGACGCAGCTGTATGAGGACCTGTATTATGCGGGAGAACTTGTATTTTTGGGGGAGTAGTTTGAGTTTACATGTTAACTACTGCATAATTCTTTTAAAAAAAACAATTTCAGCATGAACAGTAATAGTGTTTTTTTTTTTTTTAAATAATTTTTTACACCATCCACATTTTACACCAAATAACCTGCAGATTAATTTTTTAAAGGTTATTACGGTCGTGGGAGATACTGAATATTTGTACTTTTTTATGTAATGCATGCACAACATGTTTTAACTATTTTATTGTACACTTTATATATTTTTTCCTTCTTTTTAATCTCATTAAGAGATAACTATCAAAAACTTCTGATCCTCACCATATAACCCTTTTATTGCTGAGGTCCATGGCTGCACCATAATCAGAGGGAATTCCCGGGCCCCATTGGGTCACCGGGACTCCCAGAGCCCGATGGAGCCTGAGAGATATCTATACATTCAGCCCTAGGGACCTAGGCTGTATCTATTAGTATACAGGAGTGTAATGTATTTGCCTGCAGGAGTATACAGGAGTGTAATGGATTTGCATGCAGGAGTATACAGGGCTGTAATGTATTGGCATATAGGAGTGTAATGTATTCGCATACAAGAGGTATACAGGGAGTGTATATATTTTTCATATAGGAGTGTGGCAAAACATCATGAAGTGTAAGGAAAAAAAAGTGTAATATAATTACCCTTTTTAAGGGGAATAAAAAAACCTAAAAAGCAAAAATGTAGAAAAAAAATCAAATAATATTTTATTCAAAATATTGTTCTTTTTACAAAAAAAACAACTGTAATAACCTATAGAATTAAATCTAACAGGTCATTTATTATAAAATGTGTTGTGTAAAAAAAAATAATGTAAAAAATGAAAAAAACAGTTTTATTTTTGTTCAAAAATTATTTTTAAAAATTCTGTATTTTTTATATAAAAATGAAAAATACTCATCCAAAAAAGCAACTCCTTCATAACGATCAAAGAAAAAAAAAAATGTTATGACTGCTGAAAGCGTTTTTAGAAGTGTCATTAAGGCCTTTGCAGGCGGGGGCTTAAAGGGTTAATTTCTTTTTTCTTTACTAAATAAGTGTTTTTAACTGGGGAAATAGGGTTTTGTGCGTTTTTTTTTTTTATTTACTTTTAATTTTTTTTTAAAGTCCCAATTGTGATTAAGATTGTGATATAATATGCACAGTTTGCTGACCCTTGCTGTATCATATAACAACTTTATGGGGTCAGCCATCCGTGCCCCCAGGCCATGCAGCACTACTCATAAGTTCTATAGATGCTTCATGGCGCTGGGGGCACGGATGGCTGCCCAACAATGTTGTTATATGATTGCTGTGGTCAAATCCCGACCCTGTCACTGCCCCATAGAGTCCCTGTCCTTTTCCATGTAGCCGGGGCCCGACGAACCCAGCAGCTTCATAGACCGCCCACTGCTGGACACGCAGGTATGGGGGGGAGGGCAGCCGGGAGTGGGAAAATGGGGATGATGAGGGAGGGGGGTTAGTCTGGCCTTGATTCCCGGGGGGGGAGGAGACAGCCAGGGGGGGGAGGAATGCTGCGGCTCTGCTCTCACTGAGGCTCGGGTTATTGCCGCGCAGGCAGGCCGGAGCAGAGATGCAGCAGCCTTGCTGTTTTTAAAATGAAAAAAGCGAGCTTGTGTGTAATGATCCTACAGGGGCCCCCCCTTACATGGGGCCCCCGGGCAGGTGCCCACCATGCCCCCCGGGAAAGGGCGGCCCGGTCATGGCAAAAGTGTTGACGCCAAGGCTTGGTGTGTGGGAAACCTGGCCCACCCCGCCTGATTTATTTGAAAAGGTCAGTCGTTCCACTTTCCCATGGACAAGTGGGTTCTTCCCCTTGGGGTAACATGGCCCCCGCCGCATGAACACCCGCTCATGCCACACAAATGGGCCCGGGAGGACAGTTTCCCACTGCAAACTCGGCAAGTTGCGGGCCCCACATCCATTTGGCTGCCCCCGTGTCCAGGGACTTTAAAAGGGGTGGCATAGTGCTGTCCAAGTAGGCCACCCCCTGTTGGTTCAGGGTCTGCTCCCGGGCCCCGCTGCTCTGGGGCTGCCTCCTCACTAGGCGGGGAAGGGAAGCTGCCAAAGGACTCCAACTTTGGTTGTGTGATGGAGCGGTACTGCCCTACCCCCCACCTTCCCCAGCACCACGGCTGTACTAGTGAGCACTGAAGAAACCCCCCGGGGATTGTCAGAGGAGGGACTGCCCCACATAGGGCAGCGGCCAACTGTACGGAGGATTTCCCTATAGTATTGAGTTTGTCCCCTCCAATAGCTGGAAAAGGTCCCTTTTGGACCCGGAGCGAGGGGGGGCCCCTAGGGTGAGACCCGAATCATCCTCTGCCGGGGTGTGACTATTCGGCTGTCACTAGCCAGGCAAATAGCATGTGTGGGCCATTGCAAGGGGATCCCAGGGGTCCCTCTCCATCTCCAGTTTACTGCCACGGTGCTTGGGGTCATCTTTCCCTTTTTCTTCCTTCTCCATTAACCCCCCCCAGTGCTCCCGCTCCCCCTCTCTTGCACCCGGGTAAAAACCACTCTTTCACCAACAATTCTTCGTTCCAAAGTCCTCCTCTCCTCCCCATTTCAGTCCCCACCGGACTCATGTGGGCCCCGAGAGTAGCGCCTGTCTCATGCCCTGCCCAAAATTTTTCAGCATCTGTTCCGGGCATGAAGCAGGGTGAGTTTTTTCACCCCTGTCCTGGCGACTGACAAAAAATGTGGCCTCCCCGATTGCCTCAACAAAAGGCAGGTGTCAGATGGCTGCCACTGGCGCATAAAATTACACAGGGGAGTATCTGTCCCTGGACATCAAAAACGTTAAAGGCCTTTCCTGTTTATACAGTCGGGTCCAAATGTGCAGGGGTGGAAAATTCCAAGGGGGGAAACATCGCATATCAAGTGTGTTGG